>JAQFVV010012573.1:1174814-1292770 GCA_028023455.1 Epiperipatus broadwayi | reverse complement strand
TTTTTTACATAAAGCTTTATGAATAGTGAGTTGAATGGAAACGTTATCCCATAAATTTTTCTTGGATCAGAAGATTTGCGAACTGAGAAATGAACCAAACTGTTATTATGGAAAATAAGACTAAATAATTATTACTCCAATATTTGAATCAAATTATTGAATTCAAATGCACAATCTTTTCCAACATTATAATTTTGTCTTAATCATAAATATTGAATGCTTGACGAGTTAGAATAAATCATTATTATTAACTTCACTTTCATTGTGCGTGTATAAAATTAATGCTATTCTATTTAAGTTTTACCTTTAGTTATTTAACTTAGATCGGTATACAATTTTTTTTTTTTTGATAGATTTAATTTCCGTAATTAAGAAAAAATGGGGATATCTTCTTCTTAACGAGAATGTTAACTCAGATCGTATAATTATTACCTTACGGGCTACAATATGTTTGACGCAGTCTCAGTGGGTCTAACGCTCTGGCACCCTCAAGTAGAAATTAAAAACTGGTTCTGCTCACGATTGTACTCGGTAATAGTTCTAGGCTGAAGTTGATCAGGAAAAATAGCTGTGTTGAGAATAGAAATACAACTTTCTTTTTTCTTTTGATACAGCTTGATCAACTCATGCTCAAATATAAATTTGAGGCGTATAGTGGCCTAGTAATACGAAAAATGTTACAATATATTTAAACATGAATACTATATTTCTATAATTTGATCATAAACTAGTAGTTACACTGTTGGCTCTTTGGTCACTTGGACTTAAATTCATTCTTTTGTAGCTATTTCTAGCATTTTTTGCTAATTTTGCATTTATTTGATGGTAAAAATAGGAATTAAAATAATATAGATTTATTAATTTTTAAAAAAATTTCAAGATGGCAGTACTAAATGGAAATATAATACAAAGAACCTACTAATGTTGTTGATTGATTGTTTTATGTTTTTATGCCTGAAAGTTCTTACTGGAGCTTTTGAGAATGCTCATGCTTTTATTTATATTTCAAAAATAAAAATGTAAATTTTCTGTACTTTGTTTATATATTTATAATTATTTTTACAAAATATTTCCATAATATTTATTTTTTTAAAAAATATATTTATGATTAAATATAAATTTTATTCAAAAATATTTGTTTTAAAAGACAACTCAAGAAACATATAATAACATATAATGGATTATTATGATTGGCTGAAAAAGAAATTGAATTTTATTATTATATGTTTTCTTAATAAAAATTTGTTTTGGCTTTAAAATTGGACTTGAAATAAATTTTATTTCATTCATAAAACACTTTTTATCATCAATTGTGGTAATTATATAATAACAAAAAAATATTATTCTGATTATGTATTTCAATTTTTATATATATATTTTCAAAATTGAAATAGTATTCTTAAGGATGATTTTTATTTTGAACTAATTTGATATATGTGGAAATATAATAAAGAATGGAGGTTAATTTTTAAAACAAAAAGTTAAAATTTTAATCCAAATGACTACTAGAGGCTGACCACAAAATGTGACTGCAAAAAAGTTAACATACTTATTCCTTCAGAAAATATTGTTTTGTTTTATAAAATAAACAACAATATTTCATTTTTAATAGCTATCAGATCAAAGCAATTTTTGATAAAAGAAAAAGTTATTAATTAAATATAATAGTAAATATTGTTCATGTAGTAAGTAAAAGTCAAAAATCTTTTACAAAAACTTTCTAAAAATTGAGATGAAGATGACTTACGTCTCAATGCTAAACAAAAGTAGCAATAAAAACAACATGTATTTATATTAGTAAATTATTACATGGAAAAAAAATAAAAAATGGTTTACAATTTAATAAACTATATAACAAAATAATTAATTAATAAATAAATAATCATAAAGTTAAAAGTTATGTGACATTAAATAAGCATATGGAAGTTGAGAACAATAATATTATTTAGTTGCTAAAATTGAGATTTAAGACGTCTGTGGTTCCTGTTGGTCACCACTCTACCATTGACTAAACCTGTCCAGGATAAGATAATTAAATAATCATAGAAAATATTATAAAATAATAAATAAAACATATTAAATAATAACTACTATTATTAGCATGATAATAGTAGTGATCAAATGGAATGTTAAAAAACAGCTTTCCATATTCTTGCAGAAAAAATAATATTTCCACATAGAAAACAGACTTCATCCGATTAGGACTCCTATTTGAGAGAAATAACAAAAAAATTATGCTTTTGTAGAATTAGCATCAATAGAATTCATGCAATCAATTGACAGTAAGCATTCAACAGGAATCTCTACAAAAAGTACTTTCTTTAAATGAATAAAGCAAAAGTTAACACTTTTGTAGTGAAAAAAAATCAATTCTGAAATGAGTCTTATGTTTAAAAAGAATTAATAATCTTTCAGATAAATAATAAAAAGAGAAAAGCATATTCGTATGACTGTTGTTTGCTCCTAAAATGACTAAAATTGCAACAATGTTAAAAAATGTTTTTGATAAGATATGAAATAGATGGGTAGAAAATGTAAACAGTAAAATATTTCTGTAGACTTAATAAATTGCTTCAGAAAGCTTAATATCTGTATGATATTAGTCTACAATCTGAAATGGGTAACTGCAATCCACCCATTACACAAAGAAGTGACTGCATAGATTCTGAGACTGATACAGACTTTAAAACATAAAAATAACTGGAGAAGTCATGATTTCTATTAATAAGTTATTGTCCAGAGTAAGTCTTTAATCATATAAAACCAGCTTGTTCTAATACAACAACAACTTCAGAAAGTCTCTACTGAGGTGCGCTATTATCCATTTTATCTAAAAAACAAAGATCACCCTTACAATCAATTTTATTTTTGAGTGAATTTAAATAACTGAAAACATAAATAATAAATGTTATATAATGAGCATGCTAATAGCTCTTAACAAGTTTTTCTGAATATCCCTATTCTCGGACTTGTTTCTATTTCTGGCTGTCATCAGTGATGCACTAGGACCTTCAGGTATTAGATTTAAAAATACCAGGTCACGCTCCAGCATTTATGTAATAGTTACCTATTAAGTAGAACTGAAATTTTCAGACATTCATATGTCTTCAAATCCAACTATCTAACTTAAATAGTCATATATGACTGAACTAAGTTCAGATTCACCATGCATTAATAGCTTTAGCAATATAAAATTGCCAAAGTCTCAAAAGTAAAACAATAATTGCAAGGAAATCAAGTCATATGTGACTTAATTTAATAAGCTTGTACTACAGATGTTATATAATGAGCATGCTAATGGTGATTTTATATTGCTAAAGCTATTAATGTATGGTGTATCTGAACTTAGTTCAGTCCCATATGGCTTTTTAAGTTAGATATCTGGATTTGAAGACATGGATGTCTGAATTTTCAGATTTTCTACTTAATAGGTAACTATTAGATAAGTGCTGGGGCTTGACTAAGTATTTTTAAATCTAATACCTGAATGTCCTAATGCCTCACTGATAACAGCCAGAGTTAGAAACCAGTCTGAGGATAGGAATATTCAGAAATGTTTGTTAAGAGCTATTATCATTCTCATTATATAACATTTGTAGTACAAGCTTATTAAATTATGTCACATGATATATGACTTGATTTCCCTGCGATAAATAGATCTGTTAATGTGCTCTCTCAATACATTATTATTTTATTTTAAATTTTGTAGATATTATAATCTTAAATTGCATGTGTATATAATATATTTAAAAAATCGTCTGTGTTATAATATATATATATATATGGTTGTATGTATTGAAAACTACTATACATTTACAAAATAATATAGTAAAAAAATAAGTATTATATTTGTAAACAAGGCTCTCTCTCTATATATATATATACACATCTTATATAATTATACATTTATGCCTATATATATATCACCCTAAACATTATTCAAATATTTAGCATTATATCTGTAATGAATTTATTAAGAGAAAAAAAATGCCCTTTTTCTTAATTTTCTTTGTGCTATTTTCACATAAGTTTTTCTTTTTTTTTTTCAAATATTTATAAAATGTTAATAAAAATGTTTCAACAAAAACTTGTTACATTATTGTTTAAGCTATTACGCTTTTGCTATTTTGAACTATTACCAATCTTTATTTATAGAAAAATCAATATCTGTAACAATTTCACATGACTTTTTCATAAACTTATTCACATTCTTCCAAGAGCAGTTATCATTATTTTACTTAGAGACATCTACTGTAAATCTGATCAGTCAACGGAAACTAGATGCTATAGCATCATAAAATTCCTACAACAGTTTTAAGAATTTTGGTTTTGTCAAAGAATCTTGGGATTCAAACATAAATCTAATGCTCTTATGCAGTTTTGGAAATGGAGATTTTATAGCACTATCTCATCTGGGGTCTATTATTTACTTGACTCTAAAGCAGACGATAAAAATAAATATAATCATGGATTCAACATTCATAAAAATATCCTGCCTTATATTATTATTAGTAGTAGTAGTAATAGAATTAGTAATTATAATAATAAAAATTGTAATAGTAATAGCATCAACATTATTGGTACTTCATCATTGTAGCAACATCAATAGTATTATATTTCAAGAATTCATTTATATGCAAATTTTATCTTAACTTTGGTTCTTTGTTTTTCTATCTTTTGATGATTTCTTGAATTAAAATAATCATATTTTAACAGCTATTAATGATTTTTATTATTATGCTTCAGTAATACTAATAATGAATATATACTACAGTTATTACTTTTTTTCTTTTGAAGACAAAAATAGAGTACATTGCATAGGCTTAACAAGTAAAATAAGGATGTAGTTTTTTTAAGTTTTTAATGGTGGTATTTTTCCTACATAAACTTATTACCCTAAAATGCAAAGTTTGAATTTTAATTGAAATTTTAAAATTAAGAATGTCATAAAAAAATAGATTTGATTCTTGACTAGTTTTACTGCTATTATCATAAAAGTTAAAGTACACAAGTGTAAAATAATAATAATAATAATAATAATAATAATAATAATAAGAATAATAATAATAATAGTAGTAGTAGTAGTAGTAGTAGTAGTAGTAGCAGCAGCAGCAGTAGCAGTAGCAGTAGTAGTAGTAATAGTAATAATAATTGATACTTGAGGGAGTAAAATAATTTTCACTAAATACTAAAAAATAAAAGGATTCTTTTTGTTAAAGATAATCTTTGAGTTGAGTTGAAACTTTCTGAGCCACTATGAAAAAGGAAAATGTGTGGCAGATCTTTGTGGTGAACATTTTTTTACTGATGATAATTTTTTTATATGGATATATTTATAAACATCTCAATATATTAATTAAGGAGTGAGCACTAAAAAATTCCAATTTATCATCAAAATAGATTCTTTATAGGAATCACCAAGTTTTTTGTTAGTTTTTACTGTATATTCCATTTCTAATTATGCATTTTAAAATACAATGTTTAATTAAAAATTTAAATTGAAACAAAATAAAAAATAAAATAAAAAAATAAAGGAAAACATTGTTATTCACATAAATACACTAAAAAGTATTAAATAATTTTTCTTCAGCTTTTACACATAAAAGTAAGGGGCACTTATAGTTAGAAATAGTCTTAATTCCACTTTATCGACTTTTTATCAAGCAATAATTGTAATTTAACATTTTTAAATTAATATTCTTCACAATTTTACTGTTATGTATGTGAAAAAAATAAATCTAATTTTTACTTATGTGAAGTATAATGAAGAATATTTTTAAACACCAGTTCCCCATATTTTTATTTATGAGAGTTGAAGATTTTTTTATTACTTTTTGATTGTGTTTATGTGAATAAAAGCATTTTATATATATATATATAATGGTAATTAACTATTATATATAGTCTTTTCAATCCACAAAAGTACTTTTGATTGAAAAAATGTATATAATAGTTAATTGCCATTATAAGAGTTAGAAGTTGGAGTAGATTCAAGCTTGTCTATTAAAGTATGAAGATTTGCTATCTTAATATAAATTGAGCATTTATATATGTGTGTGTGTGCATATATATATATATATATATATATATATATATATATATATGTGTGTGTGTGTGTGCATATATATATGTGTGTGTGTGGCAGATGATAATCTGAAGCAACTGATGCATGCTGGTTCAGCATGAAATATGTATATTGATGATTATTTATCTTTTTTACATGTGTATCAGTGATATGAGGTAATGTGGATAATTCAAGGATGCTTGAAAGTCTGTTATATTTACAATTATGCTCCAGGTATATAAAGAGTGCCTGTATTTCAAATATTACACATTAACTCTGCTTTCTGCCATCCCTCTTCTATGTATTTAAATGGATAAACTCCTATACATGAGGGGTCAGAGTGAATTGAGGTCAACATGAGTAAAACAATAATATTGGCATCAGTATGGGATTTGGGCTTTCCGTCATCAGATTTTCAATGGTATGAATGGCTAAAGAGTTAGCGATTGGAGCAGATTGGAGCCTGCCCATTAAAATATGAAGATTTGCTTTCTTAATATAAACTGAGCACTGATTATATATATATATATATAGAGCACATATATATATATAATCAGTGCTCAGATTATATATCTATATATATATATATATATATATATATGGCAGATGATAATCTGGACCAATTGATGAGTGCTGGTTCAGCCCAAAATATTATATTGGTGGTTATTTATCTTTTCTACTTGTGTGTGATATATCACTGATATGAGATACTGTGAATATATATATTCAACAATACTACAGAATAAACTCTACAATATTCAAGATAACAATTTTAAAAAATAAATAATAGCTATAGACAGTTTAGGCACATACACAATTCTCAATAGCAACAATAAAAATTTGGAAAAATAAATCTTATTAAAGTCACACAACATTCCCATTTCCATGTGAGTGACCAACTTTCCATAATTTATGTAACAATATAATTATGTTACTTGGCATAAATTATGGAAAGCTGGCCATTCTAATGAGGTTGTTAATGAAATCCATGTTGATATTGTGTGATATTAATGAGATTTATTTTCTTAAGCTATATGCCTAAGTTGGATATAGCTATTAATTATTTTTTTAATATTGATACATGGAATATCGTAGAGTTTACTTAAGAATTTTTATTATATTTATTTTATAGATTTTACATATATATTGGTCTTATTTTTTTATAAATTTTTGTTACTTATATTTGAATCAATGTGAGTGAATTATATTAAAATAGATCTGTAGCTTGTTAGGTAAAACGATAAACATGATTTTGCAATGGCACCACAGATTGAGTTGGTAAAAAATAGATTGTTTTATTATAGTAATGTTAATTCGATCTATTTTGATTGGTTTTATTGGACTTATTAGATATTTTTCTAGTAAATTATTCCATAATAAAACAATATCAACCAATTCATTTGTGCTTCAAGCTAAATCAATCATGTATCCAAATGTTTGCTTTTTTTGTTGTCCATGGACTTCTCAAAAGCCTTCAATAGCATCAAAGTTTAAAAATGCATTTTGATAAACATGTGCAATATAGATAATTTTATATCATAGAATAAAGTTATAGAGTTTTTGAACTACATTCTGTGGATATGTATAAGCACTTATTTACTTAGTCTTAAAATTATGTTGCAATGCTTTGTGCAATTTAGCTAAATGATTAAAATGGCTTAGTTTTACTTAATCTCTTGAACAGTTATTCCAATGCCATGAAGAGCCTTCAAAATCTAATGAATATCCGATGGTGATATTGGTTCTCTTGTAGACAATGCATGCAAATTTGTTTGAGTACATCTATATTTAATTTTTTTTTTGGGGGGGGGGGAGGGAATGGCAGCAAGTTTTTATTCAGGATGGCATTTAATTTTGACTATAGTTTTTTTTATTAGCTATTATATTTGGTAGAATAAAATCCTACTAATAATGTCATATAAATCAGCTTTATGTCCATGTTATTATAGATCTGATTGTCTATTTACATAAATTGTCCAAAATCAAATATGATACCCCTCCTAATATTTATTTTTAATATTTTAAATTTTGATGATGTCTTACAGTAAACAGATGTCATTGCAATAACCATAGAGTCTCAGGCCCAATATTTTATTCTTTCCAATTTATCATTCCCAACTCTTAATTTGAGATATCTAATGTCATTATGACTACTCATAAAATGTTTTTTCTCATAACCTAGTAATAAAACATTGCATGCCTTTCATAGCTTATCTCATATTTTTCAAAGTGCAGTTTTCTTCATTGTAATTCAGAACTACCCACTATGAGCCTGAATAATCAATAAGCAATAGAAGGTAATGCTATAATATCAGCATTTCCAAATTAGTTTTGAATTTTTCTTTATCAGTGATATTTAGGATCAAAGTTAATTTTAATAAATTTATGCATCTAGTAATTCTTTTTAACTCATTTCTATTATTCAATTTAATAATCTGATATGATTTCCTCATATACTTGTATAAATATGTGACAGTATATAGCAGAGAATTTGGTTTTATGCTAAATTTAGATCACTTTCATCCTTTGATTAGAAATATTAAAAGTTAAAGATGTTTGTTAGATGCATAATCACATTAGTGTTAATTTGAAATTCTAAGTTCTCATTGATGAAGGCAAAATCCAGAAATTAATCTGGTGGCATGGATAGTATAGTATTATTATCTAATGTTTTTTGATTATGCAGATTTAAAGTAGATGGCTCCTAGAATGATAAAGTAAACTGCTTTTTCTTGTAATTTCTGGACAACCATTGAAAATAAAAATGCAAAAACCCAATAAGTCTGATCATATTTTCTTGAAATGTATTTTATTTTTAATACAAGTGTCAATAATGGTTTCTAGATATTTTTTAGGTGTTCAGTGCTGCTTCAGTATTTGGATATGTTTATAATGATAATGAATGGTTTTTAATCTACGTCATCAGTCCATTTCTGGAATATAGATCAGTTCGTCCTCTCATTCTCTGTTAGGGCATGATACTGCCTATCTATATCAATTTCTTATTACACTTATATATATATATATATATATATATATATATATAATATATATATATATATAGGCATATATATATATATATTGTTTGTAAATTCAAACAATGCTTGAACTTTCTAATATTTTGCACATATTATTCCAAATTTTTTTTAAATATCCTTAATTTAATTTGAGTTCTTATTGTCAATTACTCATTTTCATTTAATAATTGGTAGATAACTCTAAACGTTTTGACAGCATTTTTTAAAAAAACAATTTATATGAAACACTTCTTATCATTGTAATTCTACCATTTCACTTTCTTCTTAATCTGTTTTTGCTTTTATCATTATCTATTAAGATATTGGCTTTTAAAAACAGTATTTCACTCTGTAATATCAGCTTTATCTGGGATAAAAAGAGTGATTTATTATTTCTAAAAGCATATGTTCAATGGGAATAAAAAAAAGTCATACTGTATACTTCAGGCTTTTAATAAACTCATATTTATTTTTCCTCTTCTCACAATTTTGCATCATTTAACCTAATACTTTCAATAATTATAAATTCTTATTTGTTTTATTTTATTTGTTGAGTATTTTTCTTTCTATATATATATATTTCCCCAATATATTAGTGTTTTGTTAAAATCTCTACCCTAGAAAATTAATTGGCATCAGCAGTGAAAGTTAAAAGACTGACAATATTTGGAATATTACCCTAGTTCTGCAGCATAAAGATTAATCTTTGAGAGTGTGGTAAACAGCTCAACATGAATAACTACAATAGAAATATTTGGGCAATTGTGTAAGGAAATATAGTAATAAAATAAAACAATGGCTAAGTCAAGCCTTAGTGAAATTTAATTATTGGAAATATTTTAAAACTCATTACACATTATGATAAATGAATTAATGGTGATTATGTGAAATAAAAACTTTATTTGTGTAATAAAATGTTATTGAAATATTATTTACAGATTACAGAAATAGAATAATAAAACTACAATTAGGCAAGGTCCTGGGTTTCCTGTAGAAGTTGATATCTTTAGAAAATGACACAAAATCAGACCAAAATTCTTGTGTATATAAATTTGTATTTTACGTACATATAATTATAGTAAAATTTATTTTTAATCTTTTGGTATTTGTTTTTCCTTCTTGGTACTAGTTAGTTAACTGTACTGTGCCTCTAGACAACGCTGCAATAGCCATCAAGAAGCATGCAAGAGATTTCTATCCAAAATCACTGAAATCGATGTAAAATTAAAACGAGGAAATCGATCAAATCATTCTAATATACAAATCAAAAAGAAATCGAAGAAACCGCTCTAAAATACAAATTATAAAAACAGAAATCACTGAAATACATAAAAGACAACTCTCACCCCCCTAAATCGATCAAAAATAAGTAAAACCCAAATTCCAAAAACAAGAAGTCTAAAAATCGCTCTGAAATACAAATTCCCAAAACAGAAATCGCTGAAATACATAAACCTCCTCTTTCCCTTGTGCATGAAGAAATCGGTCAAAAATAAGTAAAATACAAATTTCAAAAACAAAAAAATCATGAATGCTATTTTCAAATGCCTATGAAATCAAACTAAGCAATAATTAGAACACTCAAAAACATTATTTAATGCTATTTTCTAGAGCCTATGAAATAAATCAAAAACTATAAAATGTCAAAAAAAAAAAAAAAAACGTATGCTAAACGCTATTTAATGTTTTAAAAAAGGATGTTAGAATGTTTTATACTCAGTGTTAGATTTTTATATGTATGTTCGTTTTTTTGATTTTTATATATATAGGAGTGTGCATATGCCTGTCTATATCTGATTTCATGAATTCACAAATATCAAATAGGAATTTGACAAATTCAAGATGACATAGTTATAATCTTTTCATCTATTAATTATACCTTTCTTGGGTGTTGAGTTTAATCTATTTAATAACCCATAATATGAGACTATATTTTGTTCTATTTGTATTGCCTTTCATCTACTTTTTTTTGCTTTTCTTTTAGGATGATTTATTATTAATATCTATATTAAACAATGGCAATATAGGATATTAAAGATATTAATAGCAATTATAACAATTACAAATTAGCATTTTAGAGAGAAAAAAAATATAGTATTTCCATGTATTAGAATGAAAATTATAGTCAGAAGTCGATGATGACTTAAAGGCATCTATTATAAATAAGACGTATGTTACGATGTTAACAAAAAAAAGTATATATTTCATGCACATCCTCAATTATAATGAGCCTTACATTATTTACGACTGATTGCTAATAATAATGATAATGTGTACAATATATATGTAAATATATAATTGATCATTCTTTTGTATGTACACTTACATATGCAAAAATATTAAAACTACTAAAATGATTAATATTACTATAAAGTTATTTATACAGACTTTCATATTTATATTAATCATATAAAAATATATTTATTTCACACAATGTATGACTAAAAATAGACGTTTTGCAGACTGACATTTGAAAACAAAGATTTAAAAAAAAACCCTACAGATCATGATGTATTCGTGTGGCAAGCATCGTCTCTGTTATTCGTCTGCAGCTCTAACCTTATATGGAACTTTTTTATTAGCATTTCACGCCTGCAGGTATGACAGTCTGGCATGAGTTTCCGGGGCGGTCAAAATTTTGAGCTGCCGCCACTACAATATTTTTTTAGTCACATTTATATGGTGGGAACAGTTAGAGAACTCGCCGCGTGCGTTTGGCAGATCCCCAACTGAAAAGTATTTACCTTTCCCACCAGCTTTTAGGAATGATCTATGAAGAGAACTATGCGCAGTTAGCGACGCTTAAATCACGTGGGGATATTTATTAATTACCAACTCGAATTGTTGTTACATTAAATTTAATAAGATAATTATTTGTTAAAACAATTAAACTTTATTTCAAACATATTCAAAAATATTTATTTAATTATATGTGTGTGTTTGTGTGTCTATACATATATTAATATACATACATATTTTATCTACACATATATACATATATGAAAATAATAGCTGGCATATTAACATGCGTGTATCTGTTTCTAAGTTTTTTTTAATGTCACCTTTATATATATTCATTGAAATTAAAGATTCCACGCGATTGTATTTAGTAAGAATAAATACTTTAATCTTTCATTAATTTAAACTTTATATCTGGATTAAAAATGACCTAATAATTTTAGCCTAATAAATCATTTTTATGATGTCAATTAGTAAGAGCTAAAAAAATTAGCACTTGTAAACTGAGTTATATAATAGACAATATAGCTAGAGTTCAGGTAATTATATATGCTTTATATTTAATTATGAATCTAAGTAATATCTATTTGTTGGTGGGCCATTTCAGTGTCATCGATAAATATTGATCAGTTTTGAATGAGTAGATACTATTAACTAGATTAGAGATTTGTCATTGGATGAAAGTTTTTTGCTTTATAAGTATTTATAAATTTGAAATAAGAAGAATTTCTAAGTAGATGTGAATCAACTATTTTAAAAAATATTAGAATAGTTGGACATGAAATATTTAAATCTGCAAATCAAAGATAAGATTAAGTATATCCATCAAAAATTGAACAATTGACTTTTCTAACTAATTCGTTGTATACTCTATTACATAGTAGTGCTAGATAGAATGCTATTAACAGAAATAACAGAAATTGCATAACAATCATTAAATCACTAAAATTCCCACTCACCAACTACAAATAAAATATTCTACTTAGTAAATATTTTTCTAATCATGATTTGAATCAAATAATCTGAATTAAAGAATTCTTCTTCTTTGTGAATATCATTATAGTACTAAATGCAATATAAAAAAACTAAAAACTAATCGTCGAATTTTATGTTTGACTCTAATCTACAATAGAGTGGCAGTCTCAACAATCAAAGATCCTTGAATAATTATCCAATTGTCTTAAGCTATTGTATTCAAATGTCACATGACCATATCTCTTGAACAAGTGACCGTATGATTATTTATCTGCTGTATCCGTCATATAATAATCTATTTCTATATTTCATAGTGCTCAAATTTTAGGATCAATAACTTAAACTTAAATGATATATAACTTTCAATTACAATTTTTATAATCATATTCGTTTGTTGAAATGAGGACCATGTAATAAGATATTACAATCAAATGAATTACTTTAGTTAAGTAATTATATAGTCAATTGCTAAGAAAGTAAGTGGCATGGGAGAAATCAACTATTATATGGAATACAAAAACTCTATTCCAAACTGAATTATTAAAAAAACAAAACCTTAATTTATATAAAATGTTTGTATTATTAATTTATTAAAATTAATAGTAAAAAAATAAAAAGTATTTTGACAGAATCCTTATAGTTATAAAGTTTAATTGAGATTTTACATGCATGTAGTGCCTATATGCAATATTTTAATTTATTTTTATATTTGTGGGCATCTCTTTCAACAATAATTTAAATAATAGAAATATACATAAATGTTTTTAGAATAAAAGCAATATTGGTGTATTTTAAATTTATGACAATTGATAAAAGATTAGGAGTTTCTTATTTTTTTATCTTTAAAAAAAAAAACTAACAAATGAACAAATTAGACCTGAATGCTCACTTGAAGCTCAGATGAAGTGATTGTAATTGGCCATGCACTATCTTAAAATGATTAGATTTACTGAAAAATGAAGAATGCTTTGAAAGTTTGATAGTAAAAGTAAAAGAGAATAATCATCCATGAGTTAAATGATTCAATTTCAATAATAATGGATCTGATTTTGGGTTGCCTAAAAAACTAAATGATTGGTAGATCATTTTTGAGAAATTGTTAGCATATTGGTATGGATTCGTGACTTCTAGTAATAACAATAATGAAAATATTATCTCATGTAAAAACATTCAGTACTGCATTATTTTAATATGTTATTAAAAAATTAAAATAAGACATGAATTTATAGACAAAAAATAAATTAATATTTGCCTGATTACATTTTTGACTTATTGAAGTGAATAGTAAACAATGAGTATATATATAAAGATGGTTAATCTGTTTTTGCTTCAGTTCATTTACACATTGCTGTATTTATTAATATCTATGTATATGTATTTGTGTTTTAAATTGAAAAATGAATTTTAGAGTCTGGAACAACTAAGAAATAAATTGAGGATTTTAAAACTATGATCAATTATATCAATCTTACTTTATATTTTAATAAGTGATTAAAATAGACAAAGAAATAATTTGTAATATGTATATAATTTACATTTGTATGGGATTTTGTTATACTTTGAACACTATAAATGTAGCCAGATTAAAATTACAATTCCTATCAGATTCTAATTACCATAGCCATTGTATTGTGTTCAGACAAGAAATTGATTAAATAGCTAATTAAAATCTTTCCCATCTTAAAACATATAAAAAATACTTTTATGTAGAAAAAACATCTTCAAAATATTCTTCTGAAAAACAAAGGCTTTTCCAACAGACATTCAAAAATAAATGAGGATGGTGAAGGTATTGTTTATCAACATTACCAATTGCTGTTTGTGATAATTTGAATGTTTTTTATTACTTTTATCTTCTAATTAAGAAGAATATCGAAATGTCCATTTAATATTCCAGATTTTAAACTTAGATCTTAGAGATGGAAGGAAGATACATCACACTATACAATCCAATAGTAAACACTTCACTATCTAAAAAAATAACTGTTACTTATTCCTATATGTCTTAATACAATGCAAAAAAAAAAAAAACAATTTACTTCATTAATTTCTAATAAACTAGATGCACTCATTGACTTTGCTCACTGAAAGTAAAAAATAATAAAGATAAAACTATAAAAGAATGTAATGTAATTTGATAATTAAAATATATTTCAAATTTCTGTATGTAAGGATGATATATTCTGAGCAGAATTTTTTTTTTTAAAGAAATTTTTTTTATTCTATTGCTATATTGAATGTTACAAATACAAAAATGACATCAATTACATATGTATTTGAAGCAAAGTAGATCCAGTCTTCTCCCATGTTGCTCTTGTGATTTTCTACATGACATTCTTAAATTTAGTACTATGTGGGTCTCTCATCCCTTTATTTGTTACTTTACATCTGACACACCACAGGGCATATTTCATGAAAATTGCCAGTCTTATGTCTGTAAATAGACCCTGACTATAGTCTTTAATTGACTTATAGCTTGCATTTGGATTGCTGTACCATTCATGAGTTATCAATCTGTAATTGGACATACTGGGACATCTAAGAAAATGTGACCAATTGATTCCTCCTCTCTCACACACATTCAGCATACAGGATTGATCTTGAAATTTCTCCTGTATACCAAAAATGAGTTCATGGGGGGGTCCAAGTTGATTTTTATTAAGAAATCTTGAAATTTTGCCTTAATGAACCAGAATTTTGATCTTGAAATCAGTTGCTGATTAGTAATCCAGAGAGACCCTTGTTTTATGTTGTTTTCCCCATGTATTATTTTATGTGCATTCCAGTATTTAATTTTTGTTATAATTGGATTTTCATTCAGATCAACACCTTTCCGAATATTATCTTCAATGTTTTATTATCTAAATTTCATTTTTGATGTATCTTACTAATTTTCTCCATTTCTCTAGCTGTACTTTTATATTATTAGAAAATTTGATCATTCAAATAGATTTAGTATTCCTTTTTTTTTTTTGATGTATTGAACACCAAATTAATTTTTTTTTTTACTAAGTCTCTCCATTTCCCTAGCTATATATATCCTTGTGTTACTAGAAAGTTTAATAACTAAAATATGTTTACTTAATACTTATATAAAATAATTATCAACAGCAGTATGGCAAAAAATATAACTTTTATTAAATACAATAAACAATAATTTTGAAGTAAATTATTTTATATTTTTCACATTATATTGTGAGAAATTAAATATGTGATTCAAAATTTAATTAATATAAAATATATTTATGCAATAACAATTTGACTCTGGATTATCATACTGTATAATTCTCTACATTTCTCTAGTATTTATTTCAATTTGCAGACCACAACATTTTTCAACTTCTGTAATCTATATTTTTATAGCATCATTAAAACATGGTTGCTATTTCAATGCATTTTATATTATAAATTACCAAAGATTTTAAAACAATTAAGTACACAAAACAAAAATTTATAGCTTTAAAATTTCTCCACAAAAAAGAAAGAAAATCATGCAAGATTTATTAAAATTGGTGCAATATTTGTTGAGTTATAAAGTAACAAATATACAACCTTTCACGTTTTTTTTATTGTAAAATTTGTAAAATGAGTTTTATAATTCTTCTTACATTTTCAACACATTATTTAATTGCAATTGCAATTTTATTTTTAAAAAATTGCAATTTTTATGAAATTGAATATTCTTAGTAGGCCAAATAGTAGATTCAGTTTTCTTAATGAAATATACTTAATGTAAGATTTTTTCCTTATTATTTTGTAGCACACTCCTATTTGGAAATGCTAGATACCCAAGTATTTTAACCATATCATTCTTTCACATAAAGATCTTCATTTTTAAAATTATTCTTCCTTTATTAAAAACCTTCACAAGCTTTGTTTTTAAATATGTGTATTTTTCCATATATAATATAATATAAAAATTTAGTTCGAACCAAAATTTTATAAAAGATCAAAAAATTAAAAATTTGGCTATCTAACAGGACTTTGGATCCACTTTTTGACCACCTTGAAGTCCTCCTTTAGTATTCTGATATTTTCTGATGTCACTATTTTTTATGACATTGATTAGAGAAAATAGAATGACCAAAAATGTGAATCTATTACAATTCAAGATTCTTTTGTATAATAATTTATACAATATTTATTATAAATAAAGCATATAATAATAGTTTGTTTTGAATGAAAATACTTTACTTTTAACCTTTTTCTTGAAAATTTTTTTTTTAATTTTCATTGGGCAAGTGAATTAAAGTTTTACAATTTTTGACTGATCAATTAACAAACTCAGCCATAAAAATATATTCATCTTTTAATATTATATTTGTTTTAGTTTCATTTGTAAAAAGTATATTAATAATTTGTCAGATTATGAAAGTGAACCAAAGTGTTTTCAAAAATAAATTTCTATTTATAATTATAAAAATATTCAATAGTTGAAGACCTAAAAAGAAAGTTCATAATGAATTAGAAAGTGCTGCTGACATCATTAGATTCTTTCTCAATTTACATTAGTGTAAAAGTAAAGAATTTTTTACTAAAATCTTACTATTTTCCTAAAATATTTATATATTTCAGCATATTTTACCAAAATATGTTATAATATGTAAATAAATGCCAGAAAAATACTCTAAATTATTCATTTCTGTTTGAAGATGAAATAAAGAGCTTGGGGCAATGAAAATTGTTGACAGATAGTCAAAATTGTTGTTAGTGCTGGCTTCGTTTTCAATTTACATTCATGAAAAAGTATACAATTTTTTACTGAAATCTTACTATTTTTTTTAAAATAACTATATTGTCAGTATATTTTATGAAAGTAATTCATAATATGTAAGAAAAATAATAAAAAAACATTCTAGGACATGAATTTTCATTTTCAAAGTCAAAACAGAAGTTAGAGCAGTGAAAATTATTGACAGATGCCTTATATTGTTTGAAATGTAAACCAACCAATCAGCATCTAGGCAAGCCTGCCTTCTTTCATTGTTGAATATTATATTATTGATTTTTAACTTGTAAAATAATTCTAGAGAGGGCAGCATCTTATGGTACTATTTGTAAGTTTTAAAATAAACATAAAAACAGTACAATAGCTCAAAAATGGATGGTTTCTGATCAACTTGAAGCCATGACTGTTTTGACATGAATGTTTAAAAACAGATCATTATATTTTTGGACAATGCAAACTTACCTTGAAGGCATTTACATATGTTATTCATGTTATTGGCTGTAGCGAGTATGAAAATATTGTAACATTGCAATAAATATTTTAAAATTTAAACTTTTAAAGCATAATTTTTTAGATTTAACTCTTTACTGAAACTGGATGCGAATTTGCAGACAAAGTGCCACCTGTAGCATTAGTACTCAATGCAATATCACATTGTGAATTTCCTTTTACAACTGTTAGCAGATTTGCCTGAATATTTTCATCTTTTCGAGTTTAGCACATGCATATATGATTCAGGTATTAGTTTGTAAAGTTTCACATAGATGGCAGTTATAATTAATGATTTATTCATTGTTCCATGAAAGGTAATTTTTAGCCCCATAATCACTCTTTTTATATTAGAGAAAAACGTTCATCTTTGCTATCTGCAAAATAATTTTCAATTTTTTTTAATAATTTGCATTATTCTTTCAATTGGTAAGTTATAATAATTATTTATGATTTATTTTTCTTTTTTAAAAAATATTTCTATGAAAATAATGTAGATTTTGAAAATATACAACGTTGTTTTGTCTATTTAAAATTTTCAACATTATGAGATGTTTGCTTATTTATAAAGTTTTGAATATCTATTATATTTTTTTACAAAATGTTTTAGGTTTTAGAAAGTATGTGAATTAAAACTTGATTTATATATATATATATTTATAATAATGTATTTTCAATAAATAAAATAAACAGCATTTCTTTGTCATATATTTTGAGTCACATGATAACATATATATATTCATTTTTCACCTCTCATTATATCCATTGGGTTTTTTGGACAAAAATATATATAAATATGGTTTTCTTTCATATAAAATATAATTTACATTTTAGAATGTATATCATCCAAAAGTTTTGATTTATATATATTTATAATTCAGTAAATAAAATTAGCATTTTTTTCATATATTTTAAGTCACATGATAGCATTTATATATATTCATTTTTCACCTGTCATTATATCCATCGGGTTTTTTGGACAAAAATATATAAATATGGTTTTCTTTCATATAAAATATAATTTAAATTTTAGAATGTATGTGATCCAAAAATTTTGATTTATATATATTCATAATTCAATAAATAAAATTAGCATTTCTTTTTCATATATTTTGAGTTATGTGATAGTATATATGCATATATCTGTAATTGTAAAAATGTACAATTTGGGCCTCTTTTTTGAAAAAAATAAAACTATGGAAAGATTAAAAGACAAAAATAATTTATTCAGATTTTAAAAAGAAATTACAAATAATAAAAATGTCATTAATTTTGAAAAACAAAAATAGACTTTCTAAAAATAGTGATATACTAGCCTTTTTATTTTCATTACAAATTCAATTTTTTTACATTTTCAAAAATGAAATGAAAATATTTAAAATTTATTTCAGAAGTAAACAAAAATATCTATCAAGTGAAGCCACATTTATTATTTTCTGATAATTTATAATAATTTAATCTTAAATTCAATGATGAATGTGAAAACAAAGAAAATGGCAAAGTGCAGAAGGATTAAGAATTAACACTTGTGATATAAGTTTTTTAAAAAAGCTTTAACTTGATAATTCTCATCTGCATTGAAAATTATTGGAAAGTTTTTTCAGAAAAAATACTATCATTCTGCATCTTTAGATCATAGTATTAAAATTATCTTAAATGATAATGACACACAGTTTTTTTAAAAAGTAGATTTTAACATAACGCTTTTATTGATGTTAAAGTGGGAAAAATCTGAAGAGGTCAGAATTTTAAACACTCAAAACCCAATTCTCTTCTTTTAATATATATGGATACATAATGGTCTGATAATATAAGAGGTTAGGTTGACATATCTAAATGGGTATGATTACAATATCAAATCCAACAAGGACTTTGGGTATTCCATTATTGGTTCTTCAGTGAAATGGATGGTTGAATAATTTGAAGGGTGAGAAGAGTGAAGTCTGTCCATTAAAGTTTGAGGAATTTAGCTTCATAATATAAACCAAGCACTGATTGTATATATGTGCGGGAGATTAAGAAATGGCCAAGCTGATGAGTGCTGGATCTGCATGCAATACTATATTGGGGATTAATTATCTTCTTCCATGTTTGTGGTTATGTATAACAGTTGTTTGAGATGAAATGGAGGACGAATAGACTGAAAAAATCCTGAATTCAAATTCTCTACTTACATATATGAAACATTCAGTATAAGTAAATTACATACTGCCTTAGAATTATTATTACTGTTATTATTATTATTGTGTGTGTATATATATATTGGAATGTAATCATTTGCGATTGGATGCTGCTGTTTGTGGTGATATATGGATGTATTTATAGATCAATAAGTTTGTGTATATTATTAGACTTTTGATTATTCGGGTTTTTTTTTTATGAGGAACACAATGTCTTTTGTCAAGTGACTCTTTAAATAAGCAAAACTATTTTTCATCTAGAACATTTAGCATATATATATAAGTACATATGTATGACCGTTCAAAAAGCAAACATGAAAAAAAAATACCATTTTTACTTTTGTGACTTTCTGCACGTGTTTAAGCCTTAGAGCAAACTTCTGATCCGGATTTGTCTGCAAAAATATTTCGGATGTTTTTTTATATATAATATACAGCATATATAACGTATATTTTTATGAATTTATAACTACAGTTTGCATTGCAATTGTGTTAAAAGTTGTCTGCAACTTCTATTTGAATAAGCAGACCCCGCCACGCCTGATGTCAGTTGATTACGATATGAGACGTTTAACTGTAAGTGGAGTTTTGAAAATGTCATTGTAAAAGTAATTCGTCGGAAAAGCTCTCGTGATAGTCATAGAAATAAAAAGAGTGAAAAAAGGAGTTATTATTAACTTAATAATGTAAAAGCCTCATTAAAGTTTATGCTGTAGCTCTACTTATTGAGATGTTAGAATAAAATGCGTTAAAAATGGCAAGAAATGGTAAACGTATGCCACCGACGATGATCAAATGGTTGTTTAGAACTGAACACAGATTATATTACTCTCTTCTTTTTTTTTGTAAATAAAAATCTTTAAATTACAATAATAGTAAAAGCCATCCTATTTTTTCTTTTTTCGATCACAAAAATAGTAATCAATAGATTTTTTTACTCAATAAATACCGGTATTATTTATTTAATTGTATCAAAATTAACATACATTATAAAACTGATCATCATCATCATTTTCAAACATTATCAATCTACTGTAGGATGAAAATCTCTTTAAGTTCAATCCGTCTTCTCCGATCTCTAGCCACCCTTCTCCACAAATCCCCCCCCACTTCCTTATTTCGTCCATCCGTCTCAGATGAGGTCTCTTTATAGGTCTTTTATAATCACTTGAAATACAGTTTAAGATTTCAACTGTCCATCTATTATCATCGCTTCTAGCAATATGTTTAGCCCAACTCCACTTCGATCTCTTAATTCTTTCAACGATATCAATAAAACCTATTTGTTCTCCTTCCCATATATTTCGTTTTCGATCTCTTCTTGTTACTCGTAACATGCACCTTGAATGGTATGAAGTCTGTATTTCTCTTCTATTAAGTGTCCAAATCTCAGATTTATAAGTAAAAACTGTTAAAGCACATTTATTAAAAACCTTTCTATTCAAACACATTGATATGTTTCCTTTCACTACTAAGTTATTTCCACTAAAAGCATCCCAACCAAGTTTTAATTTTATAATTACTTTCATCCATTATGCTTCCATCTGACCAAGATATTTGTAGTTGTTAACTTCTTTTAATGCATCACTATCAGTCATTATTTTCATCTTTTGAGAAAATCCATTGAACATTACTTTAGCTTTTTTAACGTTTGCATTTAGTCCTACTTTCTTACTTTCATCTGATAGCCCTTGCAACATTTTCTGAAGTTCTAAAACATTATTAGAAAAAACAACTATTTCATCAGCAAAATCTAGAGGCCAAATAATTTCCATTCATTTTTATTCCTTTAGTTTCCCATTTTAATGTACAAAATATTTCTTACAGCACTGCTGTAAAAAATGTTTTGGAGATATGGCATCATCCTGCCATATACCTTTCTCAACATTAATCTTTCTAGTATCAGTATGCAATCTAATCGTTGCTGTTGCATTTTTTATAAATATTTTTCAGAATATAACAATATCCTGGTCCTATACATTGATTAATGAATGCTTTAACCACTGAAGAAATACTTATAGAATCAAATGCCTTTTCATAATATACAAATCCAAAGCATAATGGCAACTCATATTCATTGGTTCTTTCTATAACTTATCTCAATACTTAGTTATGATCTACTGTACTAAAACAACATTTAAATCTATCTTATTGTTTTGGTTGGTTGAAATCCAAAGATCTCTGTTGATTAGTAGTAATTATCTTGGTAAAAAATTTTAAAAATAATTGGTCTGTAATTTTTAACATCTTTTCACCTTTTCTAAATATTAATATTAATAATGCATTTTTTTCATCTGTACATCTTTAGTATTTAGATATTTGATATTTAATTTTGCCAAAAAAAAATTCTATTTCTTCATCTCTTTCTTTTAAGATGTGGATTATAATTCCATCATTAAATGTAGCTTTTCTATTCTTCATAAATTTAAATGCATGTCTCACTTCTTCATTTAAAACCCTTGGCAATTCAAAAGATGTTATAGGAGGTAATTTTCCTTGTTCTTTATTGTTATATAATTTTTGATAGAACTTTTCTACACATTTTATGATATTATCTCCTTTTTTAGTAATACTTCTATCATTTTTTTTAGTGCAGAAGTAAATTTTCTACCAATACCAAAATATTGTTTTACATTCTTGAAACTTTTATTCTCTTCTTTAGCTTTCCTTGCTACTTCACAATTATACTTTCTTTCATCATTATTCACTCCTTTTCACAACATTTTACAAAATTTGTGATATTCAATCCTATTTAATGCATCGTTTTATATACTTTCATATTCCTTTTTTTCTTTACAAATTCTTTAGAATTCAGTAGAAATTTTACAGGTCAATTGCTACTTTTTTCTACCAGTTATCAGTTATTTTCCTATCAATTTTATTCAAATCTGAATCATGGTCAAAGTCTGTTAACAACTGAAAATGATTTGCAAGTTTTAATTTAAATTCAGTGGAATGTTTTTAAAGATTAAGAATATCAACTGTGAATATTGTTTTTCTTAGCAATTTTTGTGTCTCTAGTTTTGCATTGATATATAGCTTATAGTTCACTAATCTATGATCACTTCCCATGTTGAATTTATTAAGAATATTACAATCTTGAAATATGTATTTTTTTAGTCAAAATGTAATCCAATTCTGCAGTACCTTCATTTGGATGTCTCAATGTCCATTTTCTTAGAACATTTTTCAAAACAAAAAAAGAATTTATAATATAAAGTTTTTTTGTTGTTGCAAACTACTCAAGTCTATTTCTTCTTTCCTTTCCACCACCATAATCAAATTTACCTACAATACCTTTATCTTTCAATTATTTATCAATTCTAGCATTAAAGTCTCCCTTAACAATTTTAAAATGTCGTTTGTTCTGATAAAGTCTTTTCTATATACATATATTTTTTTTTACTTCTTTATCACTATGAGAACTTGTTGGGGGCATAAACCAGAATTACCTCACTTGATATCTGTTATTAAGTTGAATAACTAATCTTCACATTGTCAGTCTCCATGATATTGTTTTTTCATTTTTTATTTATAATCTATCCTACTCCACATGTACTTCCAATATATCACATCTTTGTTGTACAGTACATGTCCATTTTTTAAATCATTTGTTTCTTCATCTTTTCTTTTAACTTTACAAGGTCTAATAAGGTCCCAATTAATAAGAAACAGTTCTTCCAATTCTTGCAATCTTCCTTCACTTGAAAGTGATCTGCAGCTGTAAGTACCTAAAGAAAAACTCATTATCAAATGGCAGCCTGGGTCTGCAATCAGTGAATTCTTAGCACTTTTCACCTTCAATCACCAATTACTGCCTTGGCTGGTGACTTTGTACCATTCTTGGAATATGGGTAATGAGTTAGTTTTGTCCACCATTATTATAAATATCTATTTAAATAAAAATCCACATATACATTCATTCTATCTTCAAGAAAACTCAACTGATAATTCAGTTAAGAGCTATCCGGCAATTAAGAAAAAAGTCTATGGTGTTTCTTGATTTTAAACTCAGAAGTAAAAAGCCAAGAAACTCACAATGCAGGCTAATGCATGTTAGTGAGTAACACATTCATGTTAGTATACTATATGAATAATCACATAATAATAACAGCTGCAATAACAAAAATGTATGGAGTGGATATTAGATAATTTCCTTTAAGGCCTCCAAAAGGAATAAAAGTGTCTCCTTTCACTCAACAGAAAACTCTATTCTGCACTCATAAAACTGATATATATATATATATATATATATATATATAATTATTCAAAACAATACAATAATTAATACAGTAACAATATTTTAAACAAATATATACCAATTTAATAGAAGTACTTTCAACTATCTATGTAGTCGTTGTCAACTAGACTCAAATTGTATTAGAAAAAACCGTTACAAATGTAAACAAAAGCAATACGTCATACATACATTTGTAACGGTTTTTTCTAATACAATTTGAGTCTAGTTGACAACGACTACATAGATAGTTGAAAGTACTTCTATTAAATTGGTATATATTTGTTTAAAATATTGTTACTGTATTAATTATTGTATTGTTTTGAATAATTATATATATTTTATTATAATTGGAATACAGACATTGATTAATAATTTACATATATATATATATGACAATAGATGGCGTTATATCAAAAACACCTTCAAGCGTTTGTTTACATAAACGTCAGAGTGAGTATTTCACTATCTCTAACTTAATTTCCACCTTCATATCATGATTTCAAGCTATTTGCTATCGTCAGTGAAGGACAGGATTAAGAAACTAGATCTAAAACACAAACTCTGAGCGTTTAAGAAACAGTTTCTATTCAGCTTGCAAGCGTGAATCTTTTAGACACGTAATGTCTTCAAACTCAGCATAGCATGCCAGATAGCTACATGGGTCTGATATCAGTTCAGCACACCACATAGTAGAAGCCTCTGCAATATATATCATTGCAAGAAAGACCTCAAAGGTACATTTATGAAAAACAAAAAACACAAGTTAAAAACTTGTATACGCTTGTATTTATGACAATAGATGGCATTATACCAAAAACACCTTCAAGCGTTTGTTTACATATATATATATTGTAGGGTATTGAGTTCAACCCCTACATTACAAACCCCAAAGACTTCAGAAGGAAAGGAGGAGAATTTTTTCTCTCTCTCCTTAATTGACTTTTATTAATGAAAGAGCACACTGTGTATATATTTTAAATAGTTTAACAGTCTACTTATTAAGAATTAAAGTTTTGGCAAAAATAAATAGTTGTCTGTAGTTTTAAACTCTATAAATCATTTTTAGGTCTACTTATTAACTTTTTATATTTCAATTTATATCTAATAAATTATAATGTTCTTTCTTTGAAGTATTAAAAATTCCTTCCACTTCTTTTTATTTGCATTGCTGAATTATATATAATATAATACACTATATACAGCTTAACTGACACTTTACAATGCAGTTTAACATATGATTTATTTTATTTCCTTACAGTTTCAACAGTCCAACAGTCACCATCAGAGCATTAAACTTCAGTACTCATTCTTCTATAACTGAAATAATTTAATGTTCTTTTTTAATAGTCTTTTGATTTAATACTTGTCATTACTAATTTGATCTATGACTTAAAAATAAGCACTAAAATGTGGAAACATAAAAATTGTCAGTAATAAGTTACTAATTAATTTCAAAGTATTACATAGATATAATAAAACTTTTGAACGAATCAGAGATAGTCAATCTTAAATTTATTTTCCCTATAATATACAAAAAGTAAACACATAGAGATATATTATTTTCTAATCAAACTAATAAAATCATAACTAAATATACATTGAACATAAATATCCACATAATTAAAAAGATAAAGTAATGGTCATTTTTGGATTCAGCAAATATTACACTTGACTTACTAATAATGAAGTCAGTATCATATTTAAATATTATATTATAATTATCTTTTTTTATTTATCAACATCTGACTAGTTTATATTATTCAGAATTTACTCTCTAGATGAAGATATCCTAGATACCTATTTACCAACCACTTTTGAATGAATATTATATGAGTTGATTATAAGCTAACTATATAAGAAAAAGTGCTAAGTATGATAGTGACTTAAAAAAGTCCCAAGATTCAATTAACTGGCTTTGCAATTCCAGCTCATGAACTAGGTAAGAAGTTAGATACTCTAATCTTTTTACTATTTTAGGACTTTTCAGAATCAAAGAGCTTAAGAATTAAAAATAGTTTACTACAACATCTATCATATGCGGTAAAAAAATAATAAAACAATATTTTTAATAAATATTCCAATCGAGGGCAAAGGTCTTCCAAACAGCTCTTTTTAGAAAAACAATGAAATAGAAGGACTATTCATAGTTTTCCAATTTGTAGTATATAATATATGGTGCTCTTTTTTCTATACCTACTTTATTTTCTAGTTAAGTATAGCTTTAAATCTATTTTTACTAATTAGGGTTGATTATGAGTCAGCTTTCTGAGAAAAAAATCAGTTATCTGGGAAAAATATTTTAAGTCATTTGAAAACTTTACTTGGTCTGGATTTTACTAAGTTATAGACATGGAGGAGAGTGCATTATCTTTATCTTTGTGCACAAGGACTTATACAATATTCAATACATCATTCATATATATATACACAGATTAATATAACACATACAATTTCCTGTTTTATATATATATATTATAGTTAAATATAATTATAGTAATTTATCGCCACTGGGTAATTTGTATTATTATAAATAAAAAAAAGAAGTCAAAGCTTCCATCAAAAATAAATAAACAAGAAAAAGGAAAAAAACTCAGTCTTGCGTTTCTATATTTTTTTCTTCTCTAGTAAACAATCTAGTTCTTTTTATTAAATACATTTTAAAAATAAATTACTGTCATTATTTTTAATTAAAGTATCAAAGACTTCAATTTATTTCTAATATTTCACGATCACATTTACTTTATATATATATCATTTGAAACAATATGGACTTGGTAATTTATTCTGAAGTCAGGACAGATCTGTTTAAGAATTTAGTTAAAGAATATTATTAGGATACAAATTTAGTAACTTTTATTTTTTAACATAGATTTAACTAATAATCTTATAATAGAAATAACTGATGGTTTACTTATTTTGAAATCTGGTAATTAATAATAACTATACTGATAAACAAACAATATTACATAAGTTGATTAACGGAGACGTTTTTAAACAGCTTAGGATATAAATCAACTACTAAAAAAAAAAAAAAATTTTTAGCACTTTTTGATTGGAACTCTAAATTACAAAAGTGTGAACATACCAACTAATGCATTGATAGACAGACTCTACATTTTTTTTAGAGAAATGACGTTGGTGTAGAGCAGTGTTTCCCAGAGTGGGTGGCAGTGCCCCCCAGTGGGCAGTGAAGACTTCTAGGGGAGCAATAGCGGATTCAGAAGCATGTGGGGTGGGAGTGTTTAGGTGTTTTTTTCCAGACACATCAATTGTCAGCTTTAACTCTCTCTCAAACCAGTAATTTTTATGTTATTTTGCCGATTTTATGGTTATTTTATAAATTGTTTATATGTAAGAATATATAAAAAGGAGGGATAGTCAGAGTAATTGGAAATGTTTTGCACATTTTTGATGGGGTTTTTTTTTCTCTATTAACATGTTAAAAGGAATGCAAGTTATTATTGTATGGCTAATTTTAAATTTTACCAATATTTTTTTTCATTCCTTTAATTATGTTGCTTTATACAAAATGTAACCCCCCCCCCATATGTCATAGCATCGGCCGGGACGCGAACCCACAACCGTCTGCAACCAACTACTTTCTTGTTAGGCGGCTGCGATGACCTCTCGGCTATCAACGCTTGACAAATGTAACCTTTTTTAGACCTAATAAAATTTGTTTTTAAAGTAGAAGTGATCATCCTGTGCATTATATTTTTTGTTAAAAAAATAATGTAATTTAAGGCCAATATCAGCTGAGAGAATCTAAAAATTTGACATATCTCAGATTTGTTTTGAATCTTTTGTAAATCTGGAAAAAGTTATTTTGATAAAAATTAGAAAATATATGTAAAACAGAACTTCTTGAGGAATTAAAAGAGTATGAGTGGAAAATGAAAGAAGTGAAACATAAAAAGGTGTAAAAAATTATATCATTTGTGTTATGATCAATTATCCAAGAAATTGGAAATAACAGCTGTAATAGTGAAAGAGGGATACTCAATTCATATTGCTATAGGTGAGCAATAAAAGCTTATCATCAGGTGATGAGTGGGGGTTCTTCTGGCTTTATTGTTTTATTTGTTATGTTTTCATTGCTGGGCAGTTAAGGGTTTGCTGAACTAAGAGAAATATTCTAGTCGTAAAGCAGTGGAGAACTTTATGAAAGAAGGCAGAGCTGAGCCTAGCTTCAAATTATAGTCTGTCTAGAATTGCATGATTGACTGACTCTTGGTTGGCTGCTATCATTATTATAAATATTTCTAGAGAAAGCTGAGAAATATAAAAATGCCTAAATTTTATCATTAAAATGCTAATGTTAGTGCACCAGCCAGACTCCTACACTGCTGCCATCCTAGATGATGATAATGAATACTTTAATGCCTAGGTTTTGCTGTGAAGAAGGGAAGCCATCATCACCTTTTTGTTGTGGTTTATAGTGCACTTAAAAATTACTAAGTCTGGTGATAGTTAATGGAAAGAAACCAGAATGAAGCCTGATGATATAATTTTTTTTTATTTATTATCATTATGTCTTGTTGCCATAAATTTTATTGTATTTTATAATTATTTGTATTTTTTTTTTTTGTTTTCTATAAATTATTATTTGATTTTTCTACTTTGAAACAGTTCTACCAAATTAATTTCTGGAATGCTTGTGTGTATGCGGAGGCATAAATATATTTACATATTTGTTTGTTGTTGTTGTTGTATGCTTTTAACACACTGTTCTATTTGAGAAAAGAGAAACTTATTTTGCATGAAATTATTAGTATTATTTTTGTAATCTCTGTACCTGATTATTGAAAATTTATTGACATGCTAATTTGATTTTTTTATGTGGGGGTGTTTTGTTGACAGTGATATTTCCTTTTTGAAAGTGTTTTTTTTTCTTCTCAAAAGTGGTACACAAAGGTGAAATTTAGGTTCAGCCTTTCAAAGATATACTTCCTAAAACATTGTGGTACCAATTAGCAGTATTAGACTTTTGGATAGGAAGAAATCAGGAAATATGATCGATTTTGGTTTGATTTCACTCATTTAAACTTAAATTTAATAACTTTAAATTTTGTTTTTTTTCTTGTTATTGATATTGAGTATGATGTGTGACATTGACATCATGTTATATCTTGTATGCATTATATGAATTATGGGGTAGGCATCATCTGGGACAATATCATTAATTATTATTTATGTCAAAAATATCAAGCAGATTTAATATAGAAAACTGTTATACTTAGGGGAGGGTGTTACAAAATGTATGTCTTGCAAAGGGAGCAGTGGCCTGAAAAAGTTTGGGATGGTTGACATCATAACATTTTTATATTTTTTTTAAAGTTCAAATCCAAACGAGTTAGGATTTTTGTTAGTTGGTTCCATGATATTAACAGTATTTGGAAAAGTCATCCTTCTAATGATTACATTTAGTTTGAATCATTGTTTTTATTACTTACTATTTATTGATATTATATTATTAATTCACATAACTGCATTGAAGGAGATTATTTTCATGAATTATGTTAACAGATTTACCATTTATATAAGAATGATAAAAAAATATGTCAATGATCATTTTGCATTTGCTGGAATATCTAAAAAAAAAAGACAGAGAGATTGTTACATTGATATTAACAGAGTAGAAAGATTATATTTCCACTGTTTACATATAATTTTAAGCAAATATATATATATATATATACACGTAAATGAGCAGTATTTATAGATTTTGAATTTAAATTTCATGATTCTGCTAATCCACTCGATTTTTTTTTTACAAAACAAATGTATTTCCTATATCATAAGTATTTAAAGAGGAAATTCTAAGAAAATCCATAAAAATATAATGAAATATGAAATTTTTCAAATTTTGGGCCTTTGTATGAAATTTTTATATATTTATTAATTTTAATTTTTGGATATAAGGTAATAAGACAGTTTTTATTATTGTTGTTGTTGTTGTTCTACTGCTATAGCTCACAATTATTTGGATATATTAGCCACTTCTGTTTTCAAGATTTTATTCATTTGTTTTAACTTATATTGAGTGATAAAATTGTAATTAAAAAAATACATGTAGTATAATAACATACAAATAAAAATTGAAGAAATATGTTAAGCGTAACAATAAAAAAGCAGAAAAAAAAAGAATATTTATTCTTAAATAAATATATAAAAATTATTAGTATAGGGGGTTTGGACTCAGACTTTCACACGACCCTCAACCATCATCCATGCTATGTCATATCGCTGCTATATTTGATCATACACACGTCGTCGAAAAGATAAATAATCATCTATATTCGTATTTCGTGCTAAACCAGCACTCGTCAGTTGATCCAGATTATATTCTCCACACATATATACAATCAAAGCTCAGTTTATATTAAGTTAGCCAATCTTCATACTTTAATGGATAGGCTTCAAACCATTCCACCCCTTCATATTTCACAAATAATTAGTATTAGTTTTTTAAAAATAAAAAAAAAGTAAAAACTTTTAAAAAGATAAATATAGAACAAAAAAAGGTAAAAGGATTAATTATCACCAAAGCATCAAAAATTTGAGTTTGAAATAATATCAAAAAAATTGATTGGTTATTAATATAAAAAAAAGCTTGAGAGTGACATTAAATAATATTTATTATTTTATTGCCATATTAATTCACATTTAACATTATTTAAGCTATATTATCAATATTTAAAGATATTATGTTGTAGATGTTATTATTAATTATTACTGCAACAGGCACAATCTATTATTTTATTATTGACCTGTATCTCTAACATCATCATCGTCATCATCATTATTGTTGTTATGTTTGAATAATATTCTTTATTGTCTATAAAGGTTACATTATGTCTACATATTTATGCCTTGGTTATTATTATTATTATCATTATTACTATTTTTATTTTGTTGTTGTTCTTGTTACTACTACTACTACTACTACTACTACTACTACTACTACTACTACTACTACTACTACTACTACTGCTACTACTACTGCTGCTCTACTACTGCTGCTACTGCTACTACTCTGCTGCTCTACTACTCTACTCTACTACTGCTGCTACTACTGCTACTACTACTACTGCTGCTGCTGCTGCTGCTGCTCTGCTGCTGCTGCTCTCTACTGCTGCTGCTGCTCTACTACTACTACTACTACTACTACTGCTACTGCTGCTGCTACTACTACTACTACTACTACTACTACTACTACTACTACTACTACTACTGCTACTGCTACTACTACTACTACTACTACTACTACTGCTACTACTGCTACTACTACTACTGCTCTACTACTACTACTACTACTGCTGCTACTACTCTACTACTCTACTACTACTACTACTACTACTACTACTACTACTACTACTACTACTACTACTACTACTACTACTACTACTACTACTACTACTACTACTACTACTACTACTACTACTACTACTACTACTACTACTACTACTACTACTACTACTACTACTACTACTACTACTACTACTACTACTACTACTACTACTACTACTACTACTACTACTACTACTACTACTACTACTACTACTACTACTACTACTACTACTACTACTACTACTACTACTACTACTACTACTACTACTACTACTACAGCAAAATCCCTATCATTAACAATGAGAATCATTTTATGGTTCACTTATTTAAATGTAAAAGTTGTTTCAGTCTGAAAAAGCAATGGAATGTTTTACTAGAAGGACCTGATTACCAAAAAAAAAAGCCTAAAGAAGTATACGTAGCTTTTTTGGGATTATAATTACTATTTAAAAACTATTCATAAATCACTAAAATTTATTTAAAATGCGTTGATTGAAATAGTTAAAATAAGCAATAAGGCTAGAATAACCAAAAAAGTTATACCGTTTGTTTCAGAGATTTCTAATCAAAAGAAATGGAATAATGTAAATTGTGGAAGCATTGCATTATAAAATAAAATAATTTATTGAAAATACTGTACAGACAACTGAGTATTTTATTGTTCTATCTCAAATTAGAACTTTTTATAGAAAGTTTATTATCTTATAGCATCCAAATAAAAATAATTTCTAATCTATTTAATTTTTTTTTTCATAATATCTAGCGCAAATGTATTGGCACGCTATTAATATGTATGACTTTACATTTATATTTATTCTTCAATTTTCTTGTTTGTATGTTTTTTTTTATTAAGGAAAAAAAATGCAGGTGACTGATCACCCACTACATGATGTAAATACATTTGTTTAAAAGGAATCTTTAGATCATACTACAGTCAATAACCCTAGTCTTCTCCATTGATTCATAAGAGTCTTTGAATTGCCAAGTCCTTTAATTCACAGATCCTTAAAACTTCATCTATGTTGCCATGTCTTTGTATAAACTGCATTTATGAAATTCATATTTTAATCCGTTTCTGTATTTCTATTGCTTTCCTGTTCAGAGTTTTCTTCAAAATTTTCCTCTTGTGAGCTTATTTCTTCATCATCTGTGATTTCTTCTGTTTCATCAGTACACACAGGACTAGTACTAATTTGTTGCTGCATTTCCTTTGGATAGCCATCTACTTCCTCGCTTCCAGAACTGTCACTATGAGCCTCATTGCTCCATTGCTCTTCTACATTATCAAGTTCTTCAACAGGATTATCAGATTTTTCTACAATAGCCTGCACTGCTTCACCTTGCCTGCTTCTGGACCTGTCACTACAAGCCTCATCATTCCACTGCTTTTCTATGTTATTGATTTTTTCCTCTGGATTATCTGCCTCTTCTGATATTATCTGCCCTACTTCACTGTTGCTACATACATGCCCTTTCCAAAAAAGACATGCCCCTTTAGATTCAACAATACATTTGAAGATCATGGGATGAGCTAAAATATCATGTTCCATTACCTCTGGGTCATTGACTATCTGGCCTTCTGATTCAGTTTCCATCTCATTCCCTGACTCCTGTTGAGCAAACTTCTTCTGTCTTCTTTTCATTTTTCTCTTTCTCTTTGAGAGACCCTCAGTTTTCTTTTCTTGCTCACCACACAGTTCGATGTTTGAGCCCACAACACTATGTTCATCAGTTTGCGAGCCAGAGCCATTCTTATTTTTCCTCTTGAAACTTGCACCTTGTGTCATTTTACCCATTTGAGTTGAACCATTCTCACTTAGTTTTGTATCACTGAACATGTTAGCTTCTTTTAATTGACCTTTCTTCTAATGTGCCTTCACATTCTTCAGATTGTATTGATTCGGAGTTGGTCAGTTCTGCCTATGCTGATTGTTTCTTTATCTCTTTGGCTGTATCTCTAGCTTCACCTGCATTTGTCCCATCTTCAAATCTACTGTGCAAGGTTTCTTGATTTTCCTTATAATGTAGCTTATTTGTTTTCACTTTATCTTTTAAATGAGATTCTTATGATTTTAGTTCTAATTGTTGATTTATAAGTGAAGGATTGCTTGATGTTATTGTACATTTGTGGAATCCACTATAGCTTTCCCCACATTCTGTGCATACTCTTTTTGGACAAGCCCTAATTAAATGGCCAGGGTCTTCACATCCATAACATTGTGGTTGAATTCCTCGAATTACTATGTATATTGGGCTTTTATTCTGCTCAAAAATAGATGGTATATCCAATGGACTGATACCTTTAGTCAGCCTCATTGTAAATATTGCGTTATTGGATGGCAGCTGAATCCCTGCTCTTCTTTCCATTAGGAAAGTGAACCATTCAATAGAGCCAAACTGTACTAATAGTCCCTGCAATTCATCTTTTCCAAATGCCACATGACAATTCTGCATCATACTTGTTATCAATCTTGGTCTTTCCAGGTCAATTTTCACTAAATATTTTCCATCTAGAAACATTTGAGATCTTTTGAATCTTTCTTTGGCTAAAGTGTTCTCAAATTCTAGTGTGACATATTTTTTGTTAGGGTGATAGTAGACCCTTCTTATTGAATCAATGATATTTAAGTCCTTGATTAAGACAAATAGCTCATTTATTGGAAATATGAAAAGTTCACATTTTTTATTTGTTGTGCTGATTCTGGAAGCTAAGAAAGGAATTAAATTTCTGAGGAATTCTATTATTAAATTCATCATTGACTGATTGAAAGTCTTCTGGAATTAAATTATTTCTATCCTGATTAGAGTTGTTTGTACTTGACTCAACATTATGATATATTAAGCCATTCTCAAATTTATTCTCATGGGAGATGCCAGCATGACTAGTTTTCCCATACTTTGCATTGTTCAGATTGTTTTCATGACCTCTGACCACTAGCTCTAGCTTTGTCTCAAGGCCCATAACCCCCTGCTCCACTTGAAAGCCATTGGCATATGGGGTTTTGAAACCTTGCCATTTGGAAGTCTTAGTATCCTTTTTTAATTTTTCTGCAAAGGTTGGAAGTGTTAGTTCTGTATTGTTGCTCTCACCAGCAGGTTCAACTGGATACTTCTGGGCTTCTGTAACTTTTTCTCTATTTTTTTTCCAAGCTTTGGCTTTTAATTGTCATGGTTTTGTCTAGATAATTACTTTGTGTACTTTTCCTGAGGTTTTTAGTTTGTCCTTCAGTATTTATTCTTGTATTGATCAATGTAGAGTCTCTTTGGTGATATTCGTCTTTGTTTCGTTCCAGTTCTGCTTCTATATCATGAATTTGGGGCACAGCGCCCTCTCTTGTGACAAAATTCCCGTGGTTTTTTAATTATCGTTTTAGACTTTAGTAGTTTTGTGACGGACCCGCCCACAACTTTATTTTCCGATAGATTTCCATGAAACTTGGCAGTATCATTAATATTTAGCTTATGTTTCATTGTATCAACTTTAATTTGCTGTATCTCAATGTTTTCATTGATCTTTAGCCCAATATCTACCGTATTTTTGGTACCGTTTGAATTTTTCTTTAAAACAGTTCTTTTATTTCCCTCAAATTTCATTTTTTTTCTGAACTTCCTTTAGTTCTTTCACCTCTAAACATCTTTCTGAACTATTTTTAATTGATTTAGATTGTTTAAATACTTCCGGAATTACTTGATCACTTCTCAATAGTCATTAAATTTAATACTACTGAATGCTTGCTTATTCTGACTTTGACAGTCAGCATCCATCTTGGGAAGGTTATAAAACCTTCTCCGTATCACTTAATCAATTTTGGACACTTAATAAACAAATTAAAAACTAGAAAACGCTCTGCTACAAGATTGTAACTTAATCTTGGGTCCTAGAATAATTGAAATGAAATCTTTTAAAAAATTTTCTTACAATACTTTGAACTTCTTCTTGAGCTGATGTGAGAGTCTTCTTAGTGTCGTGCGCCACGCCCTCTACATCTTATGTTTTGCAATTATATTCTACGTCTTAATACATAAATAAATCTATAATAGAAACTTTTACCTTCTTTTTTTTTTTTTTCATATGTCATAGCATCTGCCGGGAGGCGAACCCACACCCGTCTGCAACAAACTACTTGCTTGCATGGCGGCTGCGATACCTCTCGGCTAACAACGCAAGACAACTTTTACCTTCTTTTATGGATTTCTGATAATATTTTAATATTGTAGTTATTTAATAGGCCAACTCTACAGTAGTCACATCTATCTTTTATATAAATATATAATTACAATTTAATGGTGCAATTATTATTTAATACAGATAAATCTGTACTAATAACAATATTCAACAGCATTCAAATAATTTTGAAAAATTAAATGTTTTGACTACAGTAATTGAGTCTCATATAGGCAAATATGTTCATTGCTTGAAAACAATAATTAGATGGTACAATCAAATGAGGACACTTGATCATAATTTGCTATTGTTCAGCCATCTTCTCAAGACAATTAATTTTAGCAAAAATCTCTTCAGTGATTTCTTTAATTATTTTAAGAGCATTGATAATGTAATAATTTTACTAAAGTTCACTTAGAGTTTTAAATTATTTTAATGAATAATAATATCGATAATCAATATTATTTATCCTTTGGTTATAGAACCTTACACATTTATTTATTTATTTATTCAGTCAAAGAATTAACACACATTTTTATATTACAATGTTTCCTAGTCGTTTTTCTGACACAGGATTCAAACCAGAATGTAACTTAAATTTCTTTTGGGTACTCAGATTGACTTATAAATAATCTTAAAATATTTTTCAGATAATTAGCACATAATCAATTTTTCTGGACATACAATTTTTATTCAAGAAACTTATAAAGAAATATTTTTATTTAGAACATAAACCCTCATTAATCAGTAGTTAACTGTAGCTTTTTTTTTCAACATACTTCAGTGAAGACATGCTGAATAGCCTTTGCTATAAAATTGTTTATTGAATGTTTGACCTTTTAATTATATTCGGCAGTGATATTTCTCTTCATCCATTAAGCATATATAAGATTAAGCATCAAACGAATCAAAAAATCTGAATGGAATTGAAAATATTCATGTGATTCTTTAATTAGTGTAACATTGTATCTAATTTTCAAAAATATAAAGAAAAGAAAGTTTGAAAAAACAGAAAAGACTAAAAAATAAATATTTTTTTTTCACTGATATTGTTGATAATATTGTAAAAATGAATCATATATTTATAAGGAGATTGTAGTATAAAGATTGGTAGGAAAGATTGAAATAGAAAGTGAATCATGAATAGACAATTTCAGAATAGAATTAAGAAAATGATAACTAATCTAAACAAAAATTATTAATTCTAATCTTAGTGTACTTTCTGTTTTAGAGATGAACAATTAAGTTGGATAAGAATGGAATTGTCTATGCCCGGTTAATTGATTTTTAATGAATTAGCATATTGAGAGAGCAATCACTAAATGTTTAATATTATCTATCTAAAAATAAATACTTGACCTCTGAATATCTAAGGAATCTAATAGGAAACAGTGAGTATTAAATGTGTCTTAGTAATAATCTTCCATTTCTGTATCTTTAAACAAGTAAACACAGATTTTGTATAATATTAAGGAAATCTTATTTATAACATCTAGTATCTGTTGAGACTAACCAATGGATGATGATGATATTATTATTGAGACTAACCAATGGATGATGATGATATTATTATTATTATTATCATCATCATCTGTCAAAGGACTTTATTGAATATAACAAGAAAAAAGTTACATTTATAACTATTTTACCACATGCAGATGAAGTTAGTATAAATAAGTTGAAAATTGTAATTGGGGGAGGAGGGCAACAAAGACAAAGGATATGCACGTGGTTTACAAATTTGAGTTTACATTTTTTTCTTTAAAATATACACATCCAATTAGTTTTGTGCACTTGTAAGACTCTTAGTTCTGTTTTTTATTAGTCTTTTTTTTTCCATCTATAATTTTGAGTGCGGCTGTAATATAAACCAAGTGGCTGTGTACATCTTTTGGGATATAATTTTTTCATCCTTTAAGCAGAGCTGTTCCATTTTGTTCCAGAATGTGTTTGGATGTCTTCTTGGATTATTGTTGTACATGAAGGAGCATCTTGTACACCATTGTGAAAATAATATAAAAGTATTTGCTCGAAAATGTGGGTAGCTACCATTATCAAATGATTGTAAAAGGGATTGAATGTCACAATTTCTTTGTTCACACAATGATGGTATGGATGAACGAATATTTTCAAATACAGGGCAGGTAAAAAGAAAATGTTCTTGTGTCTCAGTTTCTCTATGACATAACCAGCATATGTCTTCTGTATTTATGTAATGCCTTCTATATCTACAAAAGTGTAATGTTGGCAATGCTTCAAGATTTAATTTGAGTAGAAAATCATAATGTTTGGGTTCTAATGACCAGAATTTAAATTTTCAGGTTAGTTGTCTATTGTTATTGTCTAAAATTGGTCTTTTATCATTTAGGGGAGAGCAAATTATCTGGTATACATCCCAATATTTAAATTTATCTTGAGGTGGTGAAAAAATAATGTTTGGAATGTTAAGAATTAGTATAAGCAAGGTTTTCCAATATCCATTGGTTGGTGGTGGTTTATCTGTTGGGGTAATCTTGAAGAACACTTTCATGTATGGAAATAAATAAATACATGCAGAAATGAGATTTAATGTCTTTTGAATGTTAAAAATATGTATTGAATGTAGTCCTAAACCATTTTGTATTAGAGGAGCTGGAATACGTTTTAGTGAAACTGAAACAATCTTTTTTCCCACAGCAACTTTTTACATAATGAGTTTATTTTACTAGTAAAAGATTTAGTGAATAGTATTATTGGAGAATAGTATGTGATTCGAGTCATAATTAATAGATTAAACAGGGATACTTTTGAATACAATGAAAGGTAAGATTTTGAAAGTGAATCAATTATATTTTCTATCTTATTTTTAATTTTGTTTTGTATTTGTTGACATATTTTTAGATTGCTCAAATAGAAGGGGAATACCACAAAAGAGCTGGGTTTTCCTTTAAAATGTTGTATGTGAAATTGTCCTGTATATATTGACCATGCAGAAGATTTATCCATGTTAAACTCCAGCTTGTATTTATTAGTGTATGAATTAAGAATTTTCAATAGAGTTGGGATCTGTTTTTTAGAAGTTAAAAAAATCAAGACATCATCCATGTAGGCAATACAGGAGATGTTTGCTTTCAGACCAGGTATGTATATGCCTGATAATTCTTTTTCTATCATATTCAGTAAGGGATTGATATAGAAAGTAAAAAAAGAGCACTTAGTGTTGAACCTTGTAGAATTGAACAGTAAGCTACAAAAGAGGGGGAATTCTTACCATTAAGTGTAATATGTATATCTCAACTTAATAGAAGATTGGTGATTAAATATATTAAGGATCTTGGTATTGTTGTGTCTGCTAATGCTTCAACAAGGAGTTCAATTGGAATCATATCAAATGCTGAATTTATATCCAGTTGGATTACAACTGGACTATATTTTTTTATTATTTCTGACAGAATCAATAAATGTTTTGTATAAAAAGGCTGCTTGCATTGTAGATGAGCCTTTCTTAGCAAACTGCATTTTAGATAGTATAGGTATAATATAGGGTTCTATTTTGTCTTTAATGATTGACTCCAGCCATTTGATACCAAGAGGGCTCATTGATATGGGCCTTAGATTGTTTAGTGTGGTTATTTTTCCATGTGTTTTGATAAATGGTACTAGTAAAATAGGGTATAATCCATGTATATGATGGATTTTTTTTTATTAGAAAGTTTGCTAGATTACACAGATACTGAGCAGTAAATTTTTCTAAATGCTTGAATACAAAGCAAGGTATACCATGCATTCCTGGGTGACTGGAGTTTGGGGTTGATGCTAATTTTTGAATAAAGTCTTTGGGAGTAAATACTATATCTTCTTCTGGCTCACCAAGAAAAAATGATGCAGGGCTGAATTTTTTCTTCTCTTGAAGTTTGGATTTGAAATGTGTGTAGAGAGGTAGCAACATGTTGTAACCAGAAATTATATCTTCTTGTATTTTAATTGCTGTTGGTATGCGAGTTGATGGCTTTTGTCCCAGTGCCCAGTGAATATAGTGTCTGGACCATGTGTGTGTCTGTGTCAAAAAAGGTTTCCTTTTTTTAATTGCCAAGTATTCTTTAAGTTCTTCAGAGACTGGTTGATAAAGTTTCTTCAGGCAATCACATTTGAACAGCCTTGTTTATTTGGAGTACTGTTTGTGATTCTTTTGAGTGTTTCATCTACAAGAGCTAGAAGCCTTGAAGGATCTGAGGTAGCCCTTGTTATGACATCTGTATATGAAATTATGTTAACAAAGGCAATCCATGTTTGCACTGGATCCATTTCAATGTCTTGAAGTTTGAAGATATATGGAAGGAATATTATTTATAATACAATTACAAAATAAAATTAAAAAAAGAATAATAATAAGAAAAAATTAAGTAAATTAAAAAAGTGTTAATGGATTTCTTTCTTTTATTTCTAATTAACAAGTAAATTAATTTTTTAACTTTTTAGTGGTTGGTTTGTTTTTTTTAAAAATAAAAAAAAATTTATTTTTTTGGTGGGTGGTGGTGTGAATGAAAGATATATATATATATCTGAGAATAAATATTCTGGGGTTCGACATGGAAGGAGCACTCTAATTGTGTTACTAATAGATGTTATTGATCTGTATATAAAATCATTCTTTAGTGAAACAATAATTGCAGAATGATCTGAAAATGATGAGTTTTTATTGTTAGGCTTATCATGTGATGTAACACTGGTTATTAGAAGACCAGGTCAATTAATGATGAAAACCTGCCATTATTAAATGTTGCTGAATTCTGTGGGAGATAACCTTCCCCACTCATGAGTGTATGGCTAGTAAGTGCAACCATTTTGTGATAAACCCATACATGTTGAAATCACCAAGTAAAATTAATGAATGTAATGAGGATGCTATTTTGGAATTTATAATTTGAATGACTTTATTAATTGCTGTATGATTTGGAGGTAAATAAACAAATGCTACATTCAATGTAACTGTTCTATCATATAAGATTATAATTAATATGTGTGCATCTATATATATATAAAATTTTAAATGAATAGAAGGGGTAGGTTTTCATTACTACTACTCCTGTTCCTGCTGAGGGTGAAAATGATGCTTGGTAGAATACTGAGTATCCTTGATTATTAAGATAGTTAAATGGATTAATCTGAGATTTATTATAAATTTTTGTTTCAAGTAGTCCTAGCAAATGAGGTTGTATAATTTCAAGCCATTTTATTAATTGATAGTTTTTTTCCAGTGAGTTTAATCCATGGATGTTTAATGATGCTATATTTATTTTCATTACAGTTTCACTCAATAAAAATGGAACACACTAGATGCAGTAATTAGATTATAATTTTATATAGTTTCGATAACTTGCACAAATTATGACAAAAAATTTTTATGTTTGGAGGTTCTACTTCCTCCCTCCTGTGATAATTTTTGCACATTTGTTTTTTTATTGGTGCTAAGGTCTTCATCTGAAGTGCATTCAAACTTGGTATCCATTGAACTCATATTTGCTTTTCTTATTTTTTTTATGATCTAATGTCTGGGGCATATCATCTTCACTGAGATCAATAGGCACTACTGCATTTTTTCTGCTTCGTTTGCTTCGTGGTCTGCCTGGTTTTTGGTTGGCAGTGTCATTTATTTTCGGGTCTGTAGGTGGCAGGCAAGGCACTAGATAGTCTATAGTATCTTGCAAAGTTTTGTTAACACTTTCATGGATCACTTTTGTTATTGATCCAGTGAAGTAAAACTCTGAAACTTTTAATTGGTCAAGTGACAAACTTTTTGATACAAATATTTTCATCTTTTAATGTATATTAATTTTAGTTTCATTTTCAAAAAGTATATTAATTATTTGTAATGTTAGGAAAGTAAACGAAAGTTATTTCAAAAATATATTTTTATTTGTATTTTATAGAAATATTCAAAACCAGAAAAATCAAAGAAAACATTACGAGCGAATTAGAAGCATTGTAAATATCATTTAGATCCCTCCCAGATTTCACGTTACGAATTTTTTAAGAATTTTTTTAGGAAAAATCTTAACGTCTTTCTCAAAATAATTATACTTTCAGCATATTATTAAAAAAATACACCAAAAATACATTATAATGCCAGAAAAATATTCTAAATCATTAATCTTTGTTTGAAAATCAAATAAACAGCTTGGAGCAATCTAACCTCTTGACAAGATGTCAAAAATTGCTGCTACGGCTGGTTTCTTTTTCAATTTACAATCGTGTAAAGTATACAATTTTTTAATAAAACCTTACTACTTTTGTAAAATAACTATATTTTTATTAGAAATATTAGATTTTATGAAAATTATTTATAATATGTACGAAACATAATAAAAAAACACTCCAAAACATATATTTTCATTTTAGCGGTGAAAAAATATTTAACGGAATCATCAGCCAATAAGAATTGGGAATAGATTATCCAACCAATCAAAACTGGCCTTCTTCTTTTGTTCAACTTAAAACCCTCCTAGTATTGATTTTTTACTTGTAAAATAATTCAAAAAAGGGCAGCATCTTATAGGCCTTGCTCTAAGCTTTAATACGGGTATTTTTTCATCAATGTAACTAAAAAATTGGCTGAGTTAGAGCAATCTAAAGGTGACAACCGCGATGTCGCGTTTCAGGCTATTAAAGTGTTAAGGGGTATTTTTAATTGTTTGTGATTTTGGCAATCGCTTTTAAGTATTTCTTGTTGAGATGGGCTATTTTCTTGTAACACTGGTTTATCCTCGTCATTCCATGATTGATTTTTGGGTAAAATTGATTCACTTTTGTCATTTACTGATTGCTCTCTGGTGATGTTTAGATCGTCTGTTACATCGTCATTAATTTGCTTATTTTGATAGCAAATTGTAGTTGATTCACTTATCAGTTGAGGAGTGAATTCTGTGTTATTTACTGGTGCATTTTCACATTGATGACTTGAAGTTGCTCTCATATCACAGTGTTTACATTTAAGTTTTGGGCATGCATTTATAATATGCCCTCATTGTTTGCAGTGAAAAAATTGTTGTTTAAGTCCATGAATTATTAAGAGTAGCTGCGCTTCATGATCGGTTATAAGAGTGGGAATATCATTTGGATTTACATTTTGATTTAATTTAACTTTAAAATGATAACTGTTTTTATAGATTGGTATCAGAGTTCCTTTTAAATATATAGGTTGAAAGGCAACAACAACTCTAAATGGTTGCATTAATTTATTGAGGTCATTTATTGTATAGTTAAAGTATGTATTTTTGATTGTGCCGGTAATAAAATTTTCTCTATATTGGTTAACTTTTACTAAAGCATATTTCCCTAATGTTTTAATTGTTTTATCAAATTTGTTTTTTTGTTCTTCGCTATAGAATTCAATAGCAAGATAGCGAGGATTTGAATGATCTGCAATGCGCAATATAGAATTCCATAAATTATTTGTGCTTAATTCTTCATATAGCAAATCCTTAGGAAATCTATACAGCGAACAATTTATATCTGTAATTGCAAGGATAACAGACCGGTCAGTAAAGAAATGTTTAAACTACATAAACAAATCACATGGGATGGTCATATTAAAGCGTTCAGAAATTTTTATTAGACTTTTATTAGTCCAGATCTCTTCTTCTATTGTATTAACTGGTAATGGCTTAGATTCTGAAATCATATCTAGTTTTATTAGATCCTTCATTGTTGAATGACGAAATCTTGAAACCGGAGTTTGATTTTTTTCCACCTTCTGAGTAAAATCTTCTTTTTTAATGGATGCTTTGATTGCGTCAGCATAAAAAATGCTTGCTGTGTTCAAAGAGATTGCCATATTGGAGTAAAAAAAATGCTTGCACACAAATTCCTTGTAGGAGGAGTTTTCTTAAGTTTAAAAAAACTATATATGCTGAATGTTGGGTTGCTTAGAGTCAATACAGTTTATTTTAAATAAAAAAAAATTTTAGTTTTATTATTACTAGAAATATATAATGTATCCTACCGATACCTACGATCACCAAACCAGCTGATGCATGCACACTCTCTATTATTATTATTATTATTATTATTATTATTATTATTATTATTATTATTATTATTATTATTATTATTATTATTATTATTATTATTATTATTATTATTATTATTATTATTATTATTATTATTATTATTATTATTATTATTATTATTATTATTATTATTATTATTATTATTATTATTATCATCATCATCATCATCATCATCAGCAGCAGCAGCAGCAGCAGCATCATCATCATTATTATTATTATTATTATTATTCCAAACTAGTTATATCTGCATTCTATCATCTACTATCAAATTAGCTTTGCGTATATGAAAAATGAATATTTGAATTTGTTTATCTATGATGATCAATCTGACAAATGATATTAATCAAAATGGATTTACAATCATACTTAGATTTAAATATACTTTTATTATTAGCAATATTTAAAGAGATTCAGTTTACATCAAAGTATGATTGGACATTCACTCCAATTGGATATCTTTATAAAAACTAAAAAATCAAATACATATATTCCTTTTATATTTGCAAACCTAATTTTAAATATAAAGTATTATTTTGATATGCATATGTAAAGAATTTTTAAATAGCCCACTTTAGAGAAAAATTTTGTTCAACAGAATCTCATAGATAAAAGAAAATGTAATACTCATCAGATCTATTAATTGCTACTTAATAAAATTTTGTATATTATTTTGTACTAAGTACTTAATTGCCAAATAATATTAAGTGGTTAACTGCAAATTTTTATGGCATGGCCAGATGTCTGGGGAAAAAAATCCATATCTTTGTGGTACAGAAATTTCAAATTTTTTCATTCCAAATTTCGCCTAAAGTATAAGTTTTAGACAGATATGCTACCATTGCACCATTAAGTCATTCATTATATTTATATATACATATAGTTAAAGTCTAAAAATCTGAGTTATTTATTCATTTAATATCATTTATCTAAATAAGTATTTTTAATAGGATATGTTAGTTCTGCATTACATTATTAAGGAATATTAAACTTTTAATTTTATATATATTTTTATCTAACATTGAGATTTTGTGTGCCAAATACAAATATGTAATTAAATCATTTAACTGCCTAACAAAGATAGATTATGCTCCAAAAGTATGTAGAAAGTGTAGTGTATTTTGTAAGAAAGATTATATGCTTATCCAAGGTAAATATTAGACTTTCTATTTTCTGAGCATTTTGAAAATTCTGAATATTATGTAATTTTACAATAATACATTTTTAACAAAACAAAGATAATAAATTTCTTAAAATCAAAATCTTCTACACTATTATTGGTAATTTATTGTCTAAATACATCATGTGTTAAAACTCAAAGTTTAGAAATTAATGATAAAAATTAACCTTGGGATTGAATTTTGTTTTAATGGGTAAAGCTCTAAAGTGATTAGTAGAGTATAATTGTATAATTTAATTTTTGCTTTAAAAAATAACGTTTGTTTCCAAAAAAAAAAGGATTCATTACTTTGTTTTAAAGGATTGAGTTGTTGGATTTTACATTATAATATTTTTAATGGATCTTTTGGTATCTAGAATTTTATTTGTTTGTAAAATTTATTTTTGAGAGTATGTTGAAGTAATTAGTTAATAAAATACAGCAATCAAATAATAACACTTTGTCATCATTTGTATCTCAATATGAAGAGTTCTACAGCCAATGTAAAACGGTGACAAAAAAAAATGTTTGAAGTTATTAGCAACTACACCAAATAGTGCATTTTAAAATTCTATAAATATATTATACCAAATTTCAAAATAATTGTTTAACATTATGGAATCCTATAAAATTGTGTTAATTAAGATGAAGTTAGAAAATACAATTCTTTAATAAGTTATTTAAAAATGAGGCGAAATTGAAAAAAAAAAACACCTTTTTTATATAGAAAGGATTCATGTTATAGCAATTTGGGTACTGATTTAATGATTAAATCTAAGTAAAGTTTGGAAATTTGTTGCAGGTAGCTAAAACTTTTCAAAATAAGCTTGAGCTCATTATTGTTAATATAAATATTTTAGATAAAACCATTCATAAAACACACACACACATATGGAAAAATAAGAGAGTTTTATTAATAGTATTAACGTTATTTACGCCTACATTTTTTAAAACAATGAGTTGTTTTATTCCATGTTATGCAGTTTAAATTATTCCATAGAGTGAGAAAATTATAAGTTTATTAAAACAAATATTGAAAAGATATATTTTCAGCTGAGTTAAATCTCAATTAGACAATAAGAAAATATGAATTTTTAAATTAAAAAAAGGCCAATTTATCCAGAAGTAGATATAGCATTTTTGGATGAGTGATTTCATGATTAATTGTGGTATCTGAGTATATTAGATGTTTTGAATTTGGTAAAATCTTTAGTAATTATAAATTTTATTAAACGCTCACTATTATTTCAGTAATAGTTTTAACAAGGCTGTAAACCTTAGCAATGAGCGTCTGAAAAAATCGTCACTAGGGATCTCTGTAGGCGTAAGCATGTGTTTTAAAGACCTACAGAGGTCCCTAGTGACGATTTTTTCAGACGCTCATTGCTAAGGTTTACAGCCTAGTTAAAACTATTACTAAAATCTTTAGTGTATGAATTATGCCAATAGATGTCTACATCTCTAATATTAGTATCACTTTTTAAAAATATTTAGCAACAATGAGAAAATATTTTTAAAAGTAAGTTATAAAAGTAACCATTTTTAGATATTTCATTAGTCTACATACAGCTACATATATTAGATCTTAGTGTTAAGTGTACAGAAATAACAGCATGTTAGATTTTATTAAAAAACATTTTCACATCGTTTCATTAAATGATTGACATAGAACACATTAATAATGATACTTTCAAAAATATAACTTGTATAAAATTAATACAATTATTTTTGAATATAATATTAATTTTAAAATATTAAAATCTATATTGGAATCTTAGAGCAGTGATGCACCTTATATTTTCCATTACTCTGTAATATATTTTGGATAATTCTTCCAAACAATCCACTACTAGTTTCTTTAATACAGAGTTTCTTTTTCTAGGAGATTAATGATGAAATGACATGAAAAAGTGAAAGGTTGAATTTAATGAATTTTTAGCAAGTGATTTTGTGATTTACCTACTGATGATATAGACCATAGTGTTTATGATCATATCTATATATTGTATTAGACTAAAAATGTGGGCCATGAAAGAATAGTCCTGGTTTAATAATGCTCCTTAAATTGAGCACAATTTGTAACAGATTAAAAATGAGGATGTGTTCTTCTTTTAATAACTAACTTGTAATCAATAAATTTTAAAAAATGAATATTTTAAATTAAAATAATAATTATTATGCTGAAAAATATAAATTCAAACTTAGTAAGACATAACTTATATTTTGGTATATAAATATATCACTACTTAGCATAAAATTATACTACTATTTATGATAACACTATACATTTTAAAAGAAGAGAGAGAAAAATATAACAATGATAAATATAAGCAAGCAACCTGAGTAATAGTCTTTAAATATGACATTTCCAAAATAGTACCATACTTCTAATGTCTATTTCTCAAACTGCAATCTGATGATTTGTTATTCCAGAAAAGTTATAAATATGATGAAAAGCTATCCATTTAGCCCATTTAGCTCATAAGACAAATGCAAAAACAGTAAACTGAGAAGAGAATTCTCTTACTCTCTCTTTTAAAAATCTAATAACTCTTAATATTTTAAGCATATGACACAAAAGAGTTAGGTTAAAATTTCAAATCTTCTTTTACCAACACCTCCTCAAAATATCACTAAATCTTATAATTATCATGATTAACTTTCTTCAATGGCCAGATTTAAGGTTCTTCTTTTATTAAATTAACACATGTAATCTTTTATTTTTGCATCTCTTTCATAAAATAATTTGACCTTAAATTACATCAATTTTTTTTCAAATAATCTTATAAGTAAATAAATCTCAGGCATTTTTATGATGAATTATCTCATAATCACTAATTTTGTGTTTTTTTTTTCTTTATTTCTTGAAAACCTAGCAAGAATGTAATCCTAGTAAAATAATAATAGCAATAAGACATGAGCTAACCATTAAGATAATATCTTATTGACTCAACAATTATAAAACTTATAATTAAAATTAATCATGAAAAACACTTAAATGAAAATGATGTTAGTACCCTAGGAGCATATTTGTTATTATGAGTAGAAAAGGGACCAAAATATTACACCAATAGATTGGCTCTTAATCTTCTAAAATAAAACCAAGCAATCTTGTTATCTTAACTAACGATGAAAAAGGCCAAACATTTTCCAACTTTATCAAGAATAAATAAAATTGACTAAAGTGACTTTATACCAATTAAATAAAATGGTTTTATTATTTTTAATGAAATAAATTAATCTTCTTCTTGGATGTTATTTACCATCAGTAATACAGTTTAAAATAGAGTGGTTTTCATATCATATTTCTTTATATTCATGTACTCTTAATGCATAAGTAAACAAATACAGTTGTGTGTTAAATATTATGAGATTCTGAAAGGTGCAGATGGTGATAAATGTAAATAGGTATGAATTAATATTAAAGTAATATTTATTAACAATAATAACATTCAATAGGCAAATATCAAGCTGTCTTATAATTTATGACTTACAAAAATCTTGCTGATAAGTATATGCTTAGGAATATTCTGTAGGCGACTTTTTTTTTCAATACTTTTTAAGTTGATATCAACATGTAAATTGTTCATTAAACAAGTTGTGAATGAGTTTCATTTAATTTAGCTGAATTTAATTTTATGATAATCTTAGAAAGTAACTCAAAATTTAAAATTTGTAAAACAACTGCAAGAAATAAGAGAGAAACTAAAGACTGAGAAAATGGATATCATTAGAAAATGAAAGAATTTTTTTTATGAAAAACAGACAACAATTGAAATCATTGATCAACAAATGAACGTACAAAGAATTAATAATAATTCATATACAGAAGAAAAATTTTATGTTACAGCTTTAAGCATCGAATAACTTGCATCAGATTATCCAGAATTGAAGAGGAATGACTAATAGATCAAAAATTGAAAAGATACAGATTTAATATAGAACAGAAGATACAAACATATTTTTAAAAAAGGCTATAAATTTAAAAATGATTGAAGATGATGAAAATTTGGCAATATCTAAAAATATGTTAATTAAAATTATAATTACTGTACTTACTGGCTAAATCATTTACTTTTTGAATTATATGTATATATTCATTAAAAATAAATTTAATTTTATCTTGATAACTTTGTCAGCTGTTCTACATATTTATAATATAAATGATAAATCATTACTTATTATAAATTTAAAAAATAGAAAGATATATACAAGAAACATTGATTAAATATTTTTATTGATTAACCAGGATGTGTCTTGCCTGGAGCAAAACATCTACATATATATACTTATTTATGTGCGCGCAACGTGTTTTCAAATTTTTACAGTTGTATAAGCATTGTTAGTGTAGGTCAGAAATTTCAAAAACAATTTATATAAATCAATATAAAGCTCAAAACTTCCCCCATCTCCGGAACTTAATTTAAGATTTTTTAAATGTAGAATTCAAACTAAAAATTTTATTAGATTAAAAAAAATAATTATATATAAAGAGAGATTTACTTCTGCGGTGATTCAAATGTTTACAATGTACTTTTTTATTTTGTTTCATAATGGAGCTTAGCTATAAAATTTTAATTAGTAACATATTGACATTTAAGTGCTTGTTCCAGTCACGAGTCAAGCGTGCCGCAATGTTCCAGATGGCACATGCGCGAACATTTTATTTTCTATGTTAATCTTCGTTCTTTGCTTATTATCGTAGCTACCGGTTGTATGAAAACATGTAATACCAGTTATTTGCCCCGGAAAGGTTAGAAAAATTTTAAATTGATCAATGAAAATGAAAAGCAGCTAGTTATTATAAAACAGAGCACGAAACAACAAGTTATTTCAAATCAGACAAAGAAAAAAAAGTTTTAACTCTGTCTATTTGACAACGAAAAACAAGCTTATTTAAAAAAATAAAATTTATAATAAAGAACAAAACTTTCAGAAATCTTTTATATATCTTAACACAAATAAACACCATATAAACTAACTTCATCTCGAGACACATGGTATTATAACATGTTCAATTTTTATTCCGTATATTGATTTTTATATATATTAATGATGTAGATATTTTAAAAACAATTTTTCATTTTTTTTACTTTTAATTAACTTGGATAAATAAAATGTTTTGTTTTTTTAAATCTTCATTGGATGGATGGGTCAGAGCTAAATTTTCTTGGAATAATTAGTAAAGAAATATATATATAATCTCGGCCTATTGAATGAAATTATTGGTCTCAATCTGTCATACATCATATGACCTTCGAATAAACTAATCAATCGTATGATCATTACCGTCTTTTTTGTTCAAATTCCACGTGATATTTCAGATCCCATAGTTCAACTACCCCATGTAGATATTTCTCTGTTTTAAAACAATCATAACAGTCACTCCACTCTTTTTTTGTACAATCTATCCATTTCTTTTTTCTTTTTTTTTTATCTTTTAAATTATTTTTCTATCAATCTTGATTTTAAAAAAAGATTGTTATAATTTATAATGTTACTCTAAATATTGATAGAATAAGTAGTGCAAATATATATCAAGAAATGATAAATTATTACCGATGATGATCACTTAATAATAATACTATTTTATTAATCTGTTTTCTATGGGCACAGTATTTAAAGTACATATATACAGAAATATGACCTATCCATTTTTTTTCTATTCCTCATTGTTTTAATCAATGATATTTTTTTACACACTTATATTATTTTGAAAATTATAAAATGAAATTAATCATACTATTTATGTTTACAAATTAATATCAAAATTTAGCCATTTTGAGTGTAGCTATATTAATTTACCTAACTCAATAGGAAAAATGTTAAGATGTATAATATATAAAATTTCCTGACTAAGACAAATTAAATTTACTGGTAAAAGTATAATGACTATTTCATAACCTCTTATATACATTAGCTGGTACTGATTTAGAATGTGCTTGCTACCATTTTGGTTTTTAAGGGGAGCTTCAAAACGATTACTGATACAACCAAGCTCTAAAGGATATCAGATAATATCCATAGCAATGATAAAAGCTTTCTAGTTATTTTGTTTTATGCAATTAAGAAATTGCAATTTTTATATAAAAAAAGCACACACAGCCCATGAGTGCCATAGAAATAAGTATAATTACATTACCAAAACCCCAAATATCTCTTGTAATCAAATATCAAAATATTAGTAATTAAGAAATGACATAAACAATTAGTAAATCATGTGGACAAAAGAAATCTAATATTAAAAAAGAATATTTTGCAAATATTAGTAATTAAGAAATAAGAAAAATTAGTGCACAAAAAATTAAAAATACTAAAATATTTTATTTTCAAAATACAGCATATCAAAAAATAATATTTTAAAAATTTTAGTAATTAGGAAATTCCCCCCCCCCCAAAAAAAAAAAATAGTATAATCACATGAACAAACAAAAAATCGACTAACCTTCAATATCAAATATCAAAAATATTAGTAATTAGAAAATGCCCAAAAAAATTAGTGAAATAAAAGATTTAAAACAATACTAAAATACTCTACTTTTAAAATAGCAAATTATTAAATCAAAATAAAAAATATTAGCACAAATAACAAAACACAAATTAGCAAACATTAATAACTGACAAAATAAATAACTGCTTATGGGAAAAAACATATTAAAATTATATTTTCAATAAAATGAACATAGTTAAAATATTATTAGACTATATGGTGGCAGAATAGAATTTGATATTTCAACAAAACTATTTTGTTAATTGGTATCCAAATAGTTATGTTAACTATAATTATTAAATATAAAAATCAAACCATGGATATTTTATAAGTGCAAAAAAAAGTCAAAAACTTTTGCAGAACAAAAAAAATTGCAGAGTAGAAAAATTTAAAAAACAATATTTTAGAAAATAATATTTAATCAGAAAAAAATAAACAAATTAAGGACAATTAAATTGCACATAATAATTATTTTTAACATATTTATTGATGAACTATGTAATTTCATAGTTTATATTAGTTTAGGTATATATTATTGGGTGCTTTTCTTATAGATAAAGATGCTGTTAGATGGCGCCATTTTCACTCTAAAACTATAAAATATGACTATTCCCAGGCTGTTGATTTTAATCATTTTGATGTATTTTTTGTAATGCGAAAATAAAAACAAAACAAAATCGGCTTTTTTAAATATTATTTTTTATTAACGTATACAAATTAAATGATAATAATAAATGTAAAATAAAATAAACAAATTACAATTTGATTCATGTTTTTTATTTTGCTTTATTAGAAAAATCAATTTTCTATTGGATATTTTTTTACTGGGGTTGCGGCTGATTTTTTTTTTGTTGTTGTTGTTGTTGTTGTTGTTTAAAAACTCATAATCGGAATAAAAAGTAAAATTTCTTAGTCTTCCTTTTACATTTTATTTCTACAGAGAAACAGATATTATTGTTTTACCACTATTTTTTACTTTTTTAGTCTTTGTTTTACTTTTTTTTTTTTTTTTTACAGACCAACAGATATTACCGCTATTTTTTACTTCAAATAGAATGACAACAAAAAGTAAAAGTTGTTAGGGTTAGGTTTAAGGTTAGTTTTAGGGTTAGGTTTAGGGCTAGGTTTAGAGTTAGTGTTAGGGTTAGGTTTAGGGTTAGTGTTCTGTTGTTTGTAATGCTAAAATAAAAAATATCAAAATCGTATTTTTGTAAATTTTTTTTTCAGTAACATCTATAAAATAAATGATAACAATAAACATAAACTATATTCAACAAAGTATAACAGTAGTCAGAGAAAAGAAAGAAAGTAAAACTTTTTTAAACAACAACAAATATATATATATAATGTCTTCTTTACTTATTAACTATGTTTATAATATATGCTTTTTATGAAATTTTAAAAAACCGTGCAGAATTGTACTTTTCTTACTGTATATTTTTGTGTTACCACCCTTTTTTACTTCAAAAATATACACTCAGTAGAATTTTGTTTGTCTCATGGAATGTTATGAACAGTGCATTATTTGACATGTTACCTAATTTCAACTCACTTTACACATATATCTTGTCAACATTTTCCCATTTAAAACTTCAATACAGTACGGTGTAAAAAGACTGATAATTATTACTTTACAAAATCTGAACATTTCAATACTTTAAAATAAAAAAAATTCAATGAAAACAACATTTCCATCCAATTCAAATACACACACCCTCTCACCAAGCCCTAACAATTTTATAAACTGTGCGAATTCAGAAAATTTATTTGCTGCGATGCGACATACATGCTGTACTATGATGCGACATAGCGGCCTGCAATCTGTAGCACAACAAAAAAGTTGTATTATAGAAAATGCGGGTTCAAACATGTTGGCCATGGAAACGGCATTTTTATGCGTTTTAGCAGGAAAATGGTGCCATTGAGTGATGTCTTTAGCTATAAGATGAGAACCTATTATTGAAATAGTCAAAAGCAGGGACTCTCTACCAGTTGGTGTGGTGAAGGCTCACATACCTAGTTTAAACCCCTACTTAGGGTTCCAAGCTTTCATCACCCAATTAATACCCTTGATGTCACACAGCCTTTCTTCTTCATACAGCATAACATAACTCAGAGACTGAGCATACACTTTCTTTCTCAGTGTTCTCCACATTTCCTACACCACTCTCCACTACCTAAACCTTATCTTAATGTATTAATGTTACCATTGTTGAAGTTTGGATTACCAAAAACATTGCAAGACTGTATTATGTTTACATTACAAACCACTTATGTGTGACTTCGATTATATATATATAAAATACATATTTTGCGGGTTCATCCGTGTTAAAAACTTTTAATATCAAAGCATAATTAATGGCTGAGAAAGAATAATTAAGAATGAATAACTAATCACTCACTATTGCAACTAACAATAAAGACATGCATTTGATGAATACACTATATATATATATATGATAATCAAAACAAGTTATAAATTTCGTAACTTGCTTTAAGTTTGCATTTTATGATCACTAGATGGAGATTTACCAATAGCTCCTAACAAGCTTTTGTTTACATAAATGCCAAGAGAGATACAATTCAAAATCTCTATCATTGTCACCCACGTCCAGACCAGCTGGTTTCGAACTTATTGGCTCATGTCAGTGAAGGCTTGGGAGACTAGAAACTAGATCTAAATATGAACTCTAAAGTCAGCACTTACCAAACATGTTTCTATCAGTTTGAAAGCATGAAATTTATCAGATATATAATGTTTCCAACTAATGATCATAAAATGCAAGCTTAAAGCAAGTTACAAAATTTATAACTTATTTTTATTATTGTAAATGTACCTTTGAAGGTTTTTGCAATGATATATATTGCAGAGGCTTTTATTGTATGGTGAAACTGAACTGATTTCAGACCCATATAGCTATCTAGTCTGTTAAGCTGGATTTGAAGACATTACATGTCTAATAAATTTCATGCTGTCAAACTGATAGAAACATGTTTGATAAGTGCTGACTTTAGAGTTGGTATCTCAAAACCAGCTGGTCTGGATGTGGATGACAATGATAGAGATTTTGAATTCTATCTCTCTCAGCATTTATGTAAACAAAAGCGTGTTAGGAGTTATTGATAAAGCTCCATATAGTGATCATAAAATGCAAGCTTAAAGCAAGTTATAACTTGTTTTGATTATCATAAATATACCTTTGAAGGTTTTTGCAATGATATATATTGCAGAGGCTTTTACTATATGGTGAAACTGAACTGATTTCAGACCCATATAGCTATCTAGTTTGTTAAGCTGGATTTGAAGACATTACGTGTTTGATAAATTTTATGCTTTCAAACTGATAAAAATGTGTTTGATAAGTGTTGACTTTAAAGTTGGTATTTAGATATAGTTTCCAGTCTTCCAAGTCTTCACTGACATGAGCCAATAAGTTCAAAACCAGCTAGTCTGGAGGTGGGTGACAATGACAGAGATTTTGAATTGTATCTCTCAGCATTTATGTAAACAAAAGCTTGTTAGAAGCTATTGGTAAAGCTCCATCTAGTGATCATATATATATATATATATATATATATATATATTTTTAATTAATATATATATATATATATATATATATATATATATATATATATAAAATAAAATATCTGTTAATTAAAAACATTGTAATTATAATTGAAATAATTGAAAGTACTTCTGCGGATTTAAAGATTGTTTGTAATTGTTTGTAAACCATTAAAAATATTATTTCAATTATATATATATAAATATATGATTTATTATATATTAACAATATAGAGAGAGGTTGGCTTACAACAGTTAACTAAATTTATCTACTGGCTTTCACAATGCTTATCTCAAGGTTGTGATGGCTTACAAGGTGATATGTGCTGTTGAGAAGGGTTAACTAATGCATAGTCTACCAGCTCATTTCAGGGTCTAATATAACAATGAATGCATTACTTACTTCCAGAAGCACTTATGTATGAGTTAAAAGTTTCATCACTTAGGGTAACTAATGGATGTAGCCCGTGCCTGAAACGAGAGTATTATGAAGGAATCATGGTACTACCTATCTTAGAGTGAGCAATTGCACAGGAACAATGATAATCAGCTACTTTATCCAAGGAGATGGTCCACTGCTAGAAACTGGATGTCCCTGGCCACAGAGGTGTATCTGTTTCTAACCAATGATTCATACCAGGAGGAGAGTGAGCATGGTGTGCTAAATCTAGGATTCGTGGATTGCAATCTTTGACTTTTGCTGAAAATAGACTGGTGCTAATCTCATGATTAGGAGCCCAGGTATTCATGGACCACTGAGAGAACACATATAAGTTGAATCATGATAATAATAACAGCCATGCCACACATATATAGGTAAAAATGCAGATATATAAAGATAAACAAGGGATAATTTATTACTAGTCTTTCACCTGAGAATACACTTTAAAGGAACATGATTATATATATATATATATATATATATATATTGATGATGAGAATCCTTAGTTAATAAGAGAAATGATTCTTCAAATAATAAACCCATGCACAATAATGATTTAATAAATTTAAGATTTCAAATAGAATAATCTATATTGTTTGTGCTTTTGGGAAATTGTTTATACTTGAAATAACCTGAGCAACAATCCTTGATTCATTAGAGAGATTAGGCATGGTTTGCGGGTTTTAATACATATAAAGGTGATAGTATAACAAATACATTTTAAAATAAATAATTAATGTCATTAGATTGACTGACAGTTATTACCATGTTTGAAATGAGTTTTGTAACAGAATATCATTTTATTAATAATGCTTATTAGCTGAAGAAATGATTTAAATAAAGTCAATACATGATTTCATTACAACGGTTTATAATAAAGTTATTTCTAATACTTGGGTTAGGTCACACATTTAGGAGTAATGCATTAACAAATAATTTAGAATATACTTGAATAAAATATGCTCACCACCCTTCAATTGTTTTGTACACAATTCCAAGAATAACTATAACTTTTTTGAATGGTGGGGGAGATAAGGCATACTAAGAAAATCAGCTGACTACATTTTATTATTCTCTGAACTTTGGAATTTAAATTTTAAATTGTCATCTTCTCTGCTCACTTCATCCCCATGGGACTTCAAGAAATAAAGAAATGGAAACACATTAATTACATGAAATATATTTCCCTCCATCATTCAAAGGAATTCATATGACTAAAATAGCAAAATATAATTCTAGATTTATTAAAATAGTTAAGCCAGTAGATTTAACATTAAAAAATAAGGATTAAATATTACATGTGGTTAAGACTAGTTAAAGTGGCTATAATATAGATAAAGTTACATACAGTTAGATTTGTAATATAATGGAACATATTTACCAGCAAACATGGATATCCTCAGGACTTCATGGATGTATAGATAAATTGGTAATCTTGCGGTTTACATTGAAGAGGTAGGGCATGGTTTTGAACATCACATTTTTGATAGAACAGCTAACATGCCACAACTCTCCCTCCATGGAGAAGCTGATGCCCTACTACTCACTCATTGCAGGTATGGTAATCATTATCTATTTCTTCTTACAGGTGCAGTTTTAGTTTTGATGCTATTTGTTCTCAATAATCTTTAGGTTGAATGATCAGACAAAATTTGTCTGATACTTCTTGATGATACAGATTTAATTTTATAATATTACAAACACTCATTATCTTTCATAAATTTGGTAAGAATTTTTATTATTACTCTAAGACAATGCTGAATCATATGCTTATATATATTTGTTTTCTGCCTTGGATTGCATTTAGTGAGGTTCTTTAATGGATTTTTGACTAATTTCTCTAATTGCTAATCCATCAGTTTTTTGCTTCCTCATTCTTTCATGTTGCCCGGTTGTTTTTCTGATCATTGTTCTTTTTTTTTTATTTGACACCTTATAGCATTTAAAGGTGTTTAACTGCATTTCTGTAGATAGACTGTCCTGATAATGAACTGTGGCACTTAAGCTCCCTTCCTTAATAGCTATTTCCTTTTCTCCCATTGCATACTATCCATTCGAATATCTTTTTATAATTGATTTTACTTTTAATAAATACTTTTAACAATAATTTGCATCATCTGATTTTAGCGAATAGCTCTAGCTTTTAAGATGATGTAAGAATAATGCCAAGTTGAACATACACAAATGCATGTATTACTAATGTGTGTAAATATTTACTAAATAAATTACATATACACAAATGGAAGATAGGGAATTAAACTGAACATGATAGGTATTATACAACTCTAAAGTAATATAAATTATGTGGTGACATATTTCATAAATAAAGATTATGTGAAAAGTATTTATGTGTGATTTAAATGTCCTTCATTTATTTATTTTTTTGATTAAATATTACTAAACTGTTGTTTTTGAACTTTTCTACTCCTTGCATTTTTTTTTTGTCCTGCAAAAGTTCTTGATTTTTTTTTTTTGCACTTAAGAAAATATCCATAATATTTAATAATTATAGGTAACATATCTATTTACATATCACTAAACAAAATCGTTTTGTTGAAATATCAAATTCTACACCCTGCTGCCATAAGCATGTTTTATTTGTCCATAGATTAGTCTAGTAATACTTTAACTATTTTCATTTTATTGTAGAAATAATTTTAATATGTTTTTCCACATAAACGGTTATTTATTTTATCAATTATTAATATTTGCTAATTTGTGTTTCATTGTTTATGCTAGTATTTTCTTTTTATCTTAGTTTAGTAACTACTTTTGTCATCATATAATTGATATGCTATTTTAAAAGTAAAATACACCTGGGTTTCATTTTACGCGATAAATAGGTTTCTCAGAAAACATGCGCAAAAGAAATCACACAAAAATAGACGTAACTTACATTGAAAAATGGGGGATGTGGTCTGTGATTTTTTAAAATTCGTGTAAAAGCAAAGCACCAATGTAAAATTACTTTAAAATTCGCGCAAAAAAAAAAAAAATAAGGAAATAAAATATGACTAATAAAAAATTTCATATTTGAAAAAAATTGATACAAGACAAACTTTTTTTAATTATAATATTTAATTTTATTCAAAATAATATATTTTTATGCATAATTTACAGTACAGTAATTTACATTTTTTTATACACATTTTAATTATTATCGCTATTTGCCAAAAAACATGTTCATTTGCAAACTGGTAAAAAAATCAGAAATACAACTAGTGCCAACTTCACACTCATGTTGTGTCAATGGTTTTCTGGTGACAATGTAATTAGTAATTAATCTTTGAGATGATGATTTTATTAATTGTTTATGAAACTAACAACTAAAAATTAAATTCTTATTTTTGTCTTTATTTTTTTAATTTTCAATTCCGTTTAAAAATCAAATTTCACATCACATTAATTCCAAGTCACCATAAGTAATTTTTAAATTGTTAATTACAATTAAAAATCAGATTTTAATTTTTAATTGTCAAATTTAATTGTGCCCACTGTTATTACTCACCTTTTAAAAATAAACTTGTGGACACTAAATGATTAATGATTGATTATGTTCTTTTTTAAAAAGCAAAAACAGAATGTGATTTAAAGTGCAAAATTAACATGCACAATGTTTGAACAAATTTACATTATAATCTTGTAAAATTTAATGTGTGTATACATAAAATGTGGAAATCATGATTTTAATTTCATTATTGCATAAAATCTTACTACTATAAAGCACTGAAAATATTGAAATTACTAAGATGAAAGTCGAATTCCAATAATATGCTATTACTTTCAATATAACGTAAGTGTGTGAAATTTATTATTTAAAGTAATAGCGCATTATCGGAGTTCGACTTCCGGTGAAACATGAATCGCGTAACTTCAAAATCATGTTAAATAAGTCTGCGTAAAAAGAGACCCAGGTGTACTTGGTTTTATTTTAAATTATTTTATAGTAATTTTTGGGGCATATTCTATTTATTAATGTTTTTGAAATTTGGCTTTTAGGGTTATTTGATATTTTAGTTTTTGGTCACATGATTACACTAATTTTTTGGTCATTTCCTAATTACTAAAATTTGCAAAATATTGTTTTTAGATATTCTATATTTTAAAAGTAAAAACTAATTTTGTGTGTGCTAATTTTTCTGTTATTTCCTAATTACTAATAATTGCTAAATATTTTTTCTGATTCTTGGTCTTTTTTGCCATGTGATTTATTAATCATTCTCAACCTTTATTAATTACTAATATTCTTGAAATTTGATTTGAAAAGTTATTTCGATTTATTTATCACATGACAGTTTTGGGAGATTAGTTTTTTGGATGAAAATTGCAATTTTTAAACTAGTGAAAAAAATATCTGGAATACTTTCTACTAATAATGTATGGTATTATCTCACATCCTTTAGTAGTTGATTGTGTCAGTGGTGGTTTTGGGGCTTACCTTAGAAACCAAAATGACAATGTGCATATTGCCCACTAGTTGTTGTTTTTTTTATCTCTTAGCATAATTTATTCTAATATTACAAATGTGAAGATATATCATAAAAAAGAAAGTATATTACATCATTAATATTAAATTTAAAAAAGTGGAAAGTCTTTTAAAAAGTGTTTGTCTAAAAGAATGTGATTATGGCATTTTAAATGTCTATTTTTAGAAAAATTTAAATTTAAAGTTTTCCAAATACATTTAGCTAATACTTGTTTATGTGCTATTATTAATAATTGATTGTATCTAAAAGGTTTAAATAAAATTTCAATGTTCCTAAAAAGATATTTAATAATTAGTCCGGGATTAATGGAACTTCTTAATTATAAGTATCTTGACAATGAATATAAAACTTGTCTTATACAAATAATATTACATAATCAATAGTACCAATTTAGTATGCACTCTACACCATTTTGGATTCCAGAAAAGCTCCAAAACTATTGCTGATCCAACTAAATGATAAACCATGTCAGATAATACTCCCAATTAATACAAACTGTTTCAGATATTTTGACTAATACACAAATTTCAATTTTCATCAAGAAAAGTCCAAGTCCCACAACTTGCATAAAAATAATTGTAATCATGTGATCAAAAAACTTGAATAATTCTTGAAGTCAAATATCAAAAATTGTAATTAAGAAATGACAAAAAAAAATAGTGAATCATGTGGTCAAAAAAAAAAAAATCAAATGTCAAAAAAGAATATTTAGCAAATATTAGTAACTAGAAAATAAGAAAAATTAGCATAATAAAAAAAGCAATACTTTTAAAATATGCTATATCAAAAAGCAATATTTAACAAATGTTAGTAATTAGGAAATGATCAAAAAATTAGTGTAGTCACTTGACAAAAAAAAAGTGAAATAACTCTCAAAATCAAAATATGAATAATTAAAATATAACCAAAAAAATCGGAACATTAAAAAATTGAAAACAATACTAACGTATTTTACTTTTAAAATAGCATATCAAATGTATGGCAGCAAAATAAATTATTAAACCAATATTTAAAAAACTACTAACCTAATGAAAGCACCTGCATAGGTGAAAATTACTTTCACAATTAAGATGAACATGGTTTAAAAATTACTAAACTAACCTATGGAAGAATAAAATGCATGCATATGGCAGCAGAATAGAATTTGATATTTCATCAAAAGTTTTTCTTAAATGGGATTTGTTTGGTGGTGTTCGTTAATAAATAGTATGTTACCTATAATTATCTAATTTTAAAATCAAAACATTATGAATATTTTGTAAAATGCAAAAAAAAAAAAGATCTTTTTTGCATGAAAAAAAAAATGCAATGGGTGGAAAATGTCAAAAACATTATTTTAGCAAATAATATTTAACCAAAAAACAAAACAAATTAAGAAACATAACTACTCATAATATATATTAAAATTAATTTCATAACTAATAAACGAAACTATAAAAACATTGCACACAATTGAAAAACAGAATTTCAAAAACAATAATTTAGCAAATATTTATATTTAACCAAAAAACGAACTACTATTATCTAGTAACAGAACTAAGCCATGCTTAATAAGTAAAAACATAAGAATATTTACACCATAATAAAAATATATTTTATTATCTCAGAGAATGCAAAATTATGTCCCATTGCGAAACACATGTAGAATAATAAAATGGAAATTTAAAAAAAAAATCAAAGGGGTCATCCTCGTCATTCACAGGAATTGACTTTTGATCTCAATAATGTCAGTTGAGAACAAAAGTAAAATATTTCAGTCAAACTTTTTATATTAAAGTGGTGAAAATAAAAATTAAAGTGAGAAATTATAACAGCATTCATTTATTTAACTAATTAGTCACCCACATTTCCATTCATCTATTATTATACTTGCCTTTATGTCAATCTACTTATCTTTTATCTGTCTCTGTATCTGCATATTTACATATTTATCTACATGCCCGTCTATCTATTTTTTACGAGTTTTTATATCTGCTTATCTATTTGCTGTCTCTTTATGTGTTTATCTATCTCTTTAAATGTTTATCTATATATCTGTCTATTTATATATTTATCTGTTTTTCTACCTGTCTATTTATTTATACATCTGGCTATCCACTTAAGTGTCTATCCACCCAACCATTCCTTATTTATCTACTTATCCATCTATCTACCAACATGGATATATATCTGTCTTTATGTTTAGCTATCTATCTATTTATCTATTTGTCTATCCATTTATTTATCTGGTTTTAAACCTATCTGTTTATATATGCATACAACCATCTATCTAAACTTGATGCAAAAAATGTACAATATTCTTATATCGGTGTTGTTCTTATGAAGAAGCTAAAATTTTATGTGGATAGTTCTAATACTAATCTAGTAATTATAGAAGAATCTAAAATATATATAGTTGGCTGTAAAAAACCATCAAAGATTGATGAAAAAACTAGAGAAAACTCCCAGGTTGATTTAATATTGGTTACAGATTCTACACTTGCTGCAAAAATTAGAGAAGAGATTAAAATATATATAAAGGTTTTTTAAAAATCCAAAATCGATGCAATTACTTTAAATAAATATAAATTGAAAAGAAAAGTAGCAAAGATTTGGAAAGCAATGTAGAGAATATAAGAAAGTTTAAAATGAATGTAACAACTGCCAACGAATCAAAAGATAAGGTGGATACAAGCAAAATTTATATAGAAAATAATGAATACACTATTTTTGTTCATTTGTGAGTTTTTATCAGTGTGTCATCTAATTATCCATCAATACAGAAATTCAGCCCATTAATGATAAAAAATAAAAAAAAGTATAAAAGTAAGCTAAAACAGATATAGAAAAGTCATTCCATGATAAAACTCTATAAAAACTTGAATGATACCCAAAATATTTTCCAGATGTTTAAACTAAATTTTATATTGGTTCACATAACATCCATAACATATGTAATATTTCTGAAATCACTAAAGAGATCTATAATGTTGAGTATACTCTATAAAACAAGTATGCAAAATATTATGAAGGATCACACTATATTTATAATGACACATGAAAGAAAGATTTGAGATTCATAAGATTTCATACAGTGCCCTTAATATTTATTATAAAATTAAATAAAAAATATTACTAAGCTTTAAATAATATTTAAAATATCTAAATCTTAATTAAAAGATAATTTTTTTGACCAGAAAGGATAGAACATATGCCATTGATGGATTTTGTTGTATAAAGATTTAGAAAGAATTACTGATTAAGGTTTTGGCATCGTTAAGAAATAAAATTATATCTGTCTATATTAGACTTTATATTAATTATTTTCTTTAAATAATTAAAAAAATTGTTTTAATATTTTATTACGTATATGTTTTACTAAATTTTCTCATTAGACTAGCAAATAAAACAGATTATCAACTAAACTAATGAATTTTTAAAATAGAGTGACTATGTACGAAATATTTGGAGAAAATTATGTATTGTTTGGCAATACAAATGTGTTTTCAAAGTTAGTTTATCAAAGGCAAAACAAATATAATTATGTGATAGAATGTTTCACTTAATTTTAAGCTACAATTAGAGTGAGATAATAGTTAAGTTTTTAATATCATAAATGTGCCATTGAACCAAAGCCAGGGAAGGATATGCAAAACTGAAATACTTGAACTAGTTGTTCCATACTTGAAAGAATAGCTATTACATGATAATATCGTTATGTAGAAATAATCTGAATACATCAAAAAAACAACTGAAGTGTTTTTATCTAAAACTATAGATTATCAATTACTTACACTGGAAAATTATTAAATTCATACTAGAAAATAACTAAAGCAAACTAAAATTTTTTGCTAAAAATCTGACATATCAGAAAAAATATCTCCATGAAATTCATAAAAAAAAATATTTTCCAATTTAATCAAATAAATCTGTCATCTTAATATTTACAGCTATCATATAAGTTTATTTAAATCTGCCACAATAATATTTAAATAAAGAATTATTCAATTTCTAGTAATTTTAGAAAAGTTTAATATTTTTGTTAGATGTCTTTTAATGTCAAATCTTGTTGGAAGTATTCCATGAAATATGCCTAGATAAAATTAATAATAAATTTTAGAATATAAAATTATTTTAGTAGCTGTTAATTTAAAAACACATTAGTTTCAGTCTAGCACATATGCAACTGATAAAGAGTTCTTTGTCAATATTCAAAAATAAAATAAATTTAAATATTTCAGTATAAACTTTTTTAATATTTTTTAGTGAACGTTTGAGTTAAATTTTTAACTTTTTATTTTAATGATTAAATCTTTATTTCTATAATTTTTAACTTATTTCTTAGAAATACAAGTTTACAAATAAAAATCATTTTTAAAATAACATTTCAACCCTCCAAGTAATATTTAAAAAAAGTAATAAAATTAAATGTATAAACAGAACAATAGATTTTGTAAATTTGTTATTGCCTAAAATATATTTTTAACAAACTGATTTTTATTTGAATTTCATTTTTAAAATTTAAATTTGTATTTTTCTAAAAACACATAAAACAATAAAATTTTATTTTAAAAATATTAGTTTGAGGTATATTTTTTAAAAATATTAAAACTAACATGTCTGTTGATTCTTAACAGAAATAATTCAAAAATAATAGTATGTAAATTCAGAATAATAACCAAATGCATTCAACACTGATGTGTCTTTATCAAGATAATTATAAGAACATGTCAGTGCTTGGATATTATTTTGAATTTATATACTATTATTTTTTAATTATATCTGTTAACAATCAACAAATTTGTTGGTTATATATATTTTTTTCATATGTCAAAGCATCGGCCGGAAAGCAAACCTGCAACAACTGCCTGCAAGCAACTGCTTGCAAGGCAGCTGTGCTGACTTCTCGGCTACCAATGCTTGATGGTTATATTATTTTTACAGCTGATATTAGAAAAAAAAAATTATAGTTGTTAACAAATGACAAAAAATAATGGCCTCAGTAATTATAGCTGTATTTTTCATACAATCATAATTTTTTATTTTATGTTATTAAATTTCTCTTGTCATGTATTTTTAAAAACAATTATTTTCAAATAATATATTGATCAAAATACTATATTTTCATAATAAAAAAAATTTACAAATGTTTTGAAAAAATAATCATAAATATACTGAAACAGTAAGGTCTGCTTTGCAGATCTTCGTTTCACCTTTTCTCACCTATTTCCTACCCTCATACCTTAGTTTGAACCCCAATCTATCGTAGTGTGTCTGCAATACGCTTATATACCGAAACTCCCACCTAATTTTAAACCACGAGTACAATGCTCGTATTATATATATAATTCATTCCCAAGTATATTATGGATTATGTAATGTTCACATAATTTTGATTTATTAAAAAGTAGGTTATATAAATTGTAATTGTGCACACACTATGATATGCATTTTAAAAACATATCAAAATTATAAATTGTTAATTAAAGTTATTTTGTTTGAATCTATTTACATATATATATTACCATCGTAATATATTTTTGATTTAAAATAAAATTCATGTTCGTTTAGTAAATAGATTCAAATATTGCAATTTAAAAGTAAAATAATTTTTGTTTAATTTAATAAAAGTCATTCCAAATATTTCTTTAAAATAAATGAGGGACAATAGTTTAATTAGTTAATATTATATAAGTTTATCTAAAAATAGCAGATGTCCACTTAAGGTTTTCTTTAATTAATAAAAGTAATTTTTAATTGAATCTAGTTTGTAATTCAAATGTCACAGGGAAATTAACAAAAGAAATTAATTAATGTTGAATTCCTTTAGACATTCGGATAGATTTAATTACAGCTGATAAGTCCGATATATTTTTGTAATGCTCCAGGGCAGTTCTATTGTTAATTTCTACTATAAAAAGGAGGGTTTTCTTTTGTTCTTCTAATGTTTCTAAGAGAAATCATTGTGAGTTTTATTCTAATAATTTTCTAACCTTGACATGACAGAGTAGAGGCATCAAGATGGCTATGTCTCCTCGGAATAGCCGGACGCTGCTCCAGACCATTGGAAGATATCACATAAGGAACCCCGGAACTGCTGCCGCTGCCAAAAATATGAACATTTCCAGATTTTGCTGTTAAATTATATAAAAACCTGCCAACCATCAATCTACCTAAAATGCTTCTCCAGAGGTAACCCTAAATTAACCCAAGAGCTCTTGTGATAACTAACATGCTATAGCTATTTAAAATTGTTTTTCTTATATTTCACATAACTTCATTATGTATTTCTTTAACATGTTTAAATATACTCAACATTTTGCTCTCTATCCTTGAGTTAATATTTTCTATTTATAAAGCTTTCTGTTATTTTATTATGATAATGTGTCAGAATCATCTTTGACTGAGTGAATTATTCCCTTTGATGAAAATAAGATGCCGCTATGAAGGCATATTTTAAATTTCTAAATCATTTTCCAATTTTATTATCTTGCAAATCACTCATTCGAGGGCGATTCTATTCTTTAATATATAATATAATCACATAGTTTAAAATCTACATGTTATTGATTTTAATCTAATATGAGAGTATGTGTGAGGTCAATGATTAAATGTGTCCCCTAATGCATGATTGCGTATATAAATCTATACTTACTTTTCAAACCCGCAAGCATGCATTTTCCTATTTTAATTACTGTGTTCTACTTTAATTACAAAGTTCATCATTGACGTCAGGAATGTGCAAACCCTTTTAAATGAATTTCAGGGAATTTGATTGGGCATTTCTCTTAATGCAAGTAAAACCCATTCAGTATGTTTTATATACACTAGTCTCGTATTGCTGGTAAGTGAATTGGTTGTTGAGACCACTTTGTTTTACTTTTCCAAGGATTCTTTACACGGCCAAGTCCGTTATCTTCGCTTATTGCAGTTTCCAGGTAGAGTGTATCCATAAATGACACACCTGGGAATTAAACGCAATCGTCACCCAGTCACTAAGTTTTGGCTGTTCATCAAAATACTTTCCTATGGGTTAGCAGCAAGATGCCCTCCATAATCATTCCGGATATTCGATATTGTTTTATTTTATATTTATTTTACAAAGCATCCATGACTTAAATGTGTCACACCCTCCAACTTTAATAAATTCATTATCAGCAATACTGACCTCCCAATGTAACTTTATTATTATTATCGAATAAATGCTTTGATCACATTCCCATCTTGTTGCTTAGTAAGCTTTTGTCTGTGCTATTCTCGAAATCAATAAATATTTTATAACACTTAATTTCAAATATTTTTTTAAACTTGTATAATTACTCAAAGCACCTCGCACATGTTCCTATCTCATCAAGCACATTATCGTAATGCTATTAGCCTGAGGAATAGAATATATCACTTTGCTTTAAAACCCTTTTGTCATTTATTGGAATATAATGCCAATAATTATTTAATATGCGTCCCTGTCTCATATAAACAGACAGTGGCATTATATATATAATTTATATAAATAAATTGTGTGAAATTATTTAAAACTAAATTTGATATCTTATTTTATTGATTCCTATCACTGTCTTGGTCTATATATATATATTTTTCTGCATTTCTTTTGTAAATCCATAGACATTAATTAGCCCCCCAAGCTTCTTTTAGTATAGAGTCTTTTGTTTCTCCCTGACCACCAGGCACCGGTCAAAGATTATACTAGTAGTGGCATCAGTTGCGTTATCATGTAGATGGCACTGTGAAATTTGGACTTTAGATTCGAACTTAGTATATCTAGAAGGTAACCCCTCCTAGAATGATCAGTTTTGTGTCTGGGGTTTGAATTCTGCAGTGTGTTAGCGAGATAGATGATTCTGACTGTTACAATACAAAACAATCTATGGAAAACATACAATCTTATTTTTTCAAATGTCAAACAAAAGATGAGTGCTTGCAAGAATTGTGCTCTCATGGCCTGAGAATAAAGAAACTATCAATCAGAAACATTTTCAGCTGATTTATATTGGAAATTCTGTATGATAATGATACTTCAGATTTTTTAAAATTAATTAAATCATACTACAGATAGCCTCAGGAGAGTAAATTTAAGCCAAGTGATTGCAGTACATCCAGATCACATTGTAAAAATGCTACTGTGAAAATAATCATTAAAAAATATTTTTATCTTTCATTTATTTAAAATAGAGAAAATGGAACAGGAGAAAAATAGTATCGATATAAAAACTTCATGTAAATTTTGATCTTGCTTAAAAAATTCTGTCAATTTTTTTTTGCTAAAATAAAAATTGTACAACTTATTAAGAATTATTACTAATTACTTTTTATGAATTTCTATTGATTGGTGACTTATTAAACATCATATTTATGAATTATTTTATTCTTCTTTTACCTTATATCTGCTTTATGTATTGATTAATTTTATAAAACAAATAAATAAAACCTTCTTTCCTTAATCTCTTTTATAATGCTATATTTTATTTTTTACTTAAGTAATCTTTACACATTCAAGTGACCAGTGGTCTTCTTCAGAACTAAAATATGTAAGTATATATGGATACATAATCTAGATTATCTTAACAATATAAACAACATAACTAATTATACATTGCACCTTTTTATATATCTATTTTACTTATACTAAATAAATTACATAAATTAGTTAAATCTTACTATCTTTAACATGTTTATGATATAAAATGTAATATAGATATTTAAGAATATGTATTTAACATAAATGTAATATTTACATATACAGTGTTTAATTGCATATATTGCTTATATTGTTAAGATTATCTATGTTTATATATTATTGTACATTTATATAATTTTAGTGCTAAAGAAGAATGTTGGTTAATCAAAACAGTAATAAGATTGGATAAGGTAAAATTAAAATATAGCATTGTAAAAGTGATTAAAAAGGTGAATTTATTTATTTGTTTTAAACATCATATTATATATCTATTTTATTCTGTTAGAGTTATCTTCATACTTCTATGTAGAATAAAATATTTACCAAATAAATAAGTATAATATCTTCTTTATATTAAACACTGAAAATTATACAATATCCCAATGGCTGACATCTTGTTTGACTAATTATATCATATTTTGCACAAAATAAGCACACCTAAATTTGACCTTACTTTAAAAACTTCATCAGAATTATATACATGTATAATTATATATGTCATTCACTCATGAGTGTAATTTATTCATCTGTCTTTATGCTAATTATATATTTTTTCTTAAATGTCTTTTTTTAGTAATCCTTTAAAATATATGTATATAAAATAAACTTTATTACTTACAGATTATGTACAAGTATTAACAAAATTATAGTGGATTTTTTTTTTATATGACTTAAGATGCATACTTATAAAATATAATTATTTTGACTAGTGTCTAAAGGCAGATACAATGACTCAATTTTAAAGTATAATTTATATCATTTTAAACTAATGAACAACTAAGAAAAATATTGTTTTGCCAGATTTTTTTTCATATTATTTTGGGGTATATATTTTAGGACTTGTAAATATATATTATACCACTCTTTATTATTGTTTTGGAATGATATATTTTTTATCTAAAATTACAGAACAGTAAGCAAGCCACATGGTTCTAATAGTATGAATAATTACATGGCATTGTATAAATTAAAAGTTTTCATATTTTTCTTGAACAGTTCTTTTAGATTAATTATTTGTTTGGGAAATACGAAATGTCTTAAGATAAGAATTATGAACATGTTTCAAAAATGTGTATTATATCTTCTGGATGTTATTATATAAGATACATGCGGGATCCAGATTTCATTTTAAACTGGTAATGGGGAAGATTTTTGTAGGAATTGTGTTGGGTAATAAATTATGAAAAATTTTAGCCATGATTGAGAAACACATATATTTTGGAATCTGATTTTAAGTTTTGGCAATTGAGAGGGTTGACCCTAAATATCTGTTAGAATATATAATTTTTTTCAGATCTTTATAATTATAATTATTTAACTCAGTATTGGTATTTGGATTTTTAATGATTATTATCATCTCTATTTAATCATATTTATAAGATCATTCCTCTGCCTTCAATCTCACTTTTGGTATGTACATATATGATTCACTAATTTTTGATTATATTTCTTTTGAATATGTTGTGTGCATATACGCATAATGATACAGCACATTGTAGTGCAAAAGTTAGATAAATACTTTAATCATTACAACTGCTACAATATTATATATATATATAAGAATATTTAAAATAGTAGATAAAAAAAATGGAACTTAGTAATAATTTTGGCAGATGTTCATGTTTAACGCAGTAGCCAAAAGAACTTAAGTTACATTAAATACCTGTAAATAACTCTAGTTTAAAATTTACATTCGTTTAATTTAATAATATTTGCTTTTTAAATAGTAATTTGCATTGAGGAACGTTTTTTTTAATTGTGCGTGCGTATATATATATATTATGCGTATGCGTGTATATATATAATTTACAATGATAATAATACTGATAATCCACAAGCTATTAAATTTAGGAATTTCACGCCATTTTCATTGACCAGGAGTGGTTTTGTAAATACTTAAAAATTGTTTATCTCCCAAAGGTATAAATTTACAAATTATTATAATTGAAATACAATTGAATATATTTTGAAGTATTTCTACACTATAATTGTGTTTTAAATTTGTAAAATCGACCAATAAGACTTGTAGAAAAAAAAATATCAAAATATTTTCATAAATCATAAATTTATTTTAAATTTAAATTTTAGATTAGTTTTTATTTTACGGTATTTATCGTTATCCACTTTTTAAAGTATTCATAAATATTAAAATATGTTAATTATGTACAACTGCAAACATATTGGCAGGCACACAGTAATAATTGGAAGTGTGTATATGATTTATGATTGTGTTTACAATTTTATAAACTTGGTAATTAAAATCGAATAAATTTTTACAAAATGTATTATTTTACAGTTCTCAGAATTATAATCTTTATTCAAATAAATATAAATATTATATATATAATGTGATTATTATATTTATAATAAATGAACTATCAAAAATATTTTTAAAAAAAAATAATAACAAGTACTAAGAAAATAACAAAAATTACAGATGATCCAAGATGTAACAGACTTAATACAAGAATAGATTATCAGAATAATGCATCAGAATAAAAAGACTAATGCAATGTCGAAAAGGAAAGTGCAAAGAAAAATATTAGATTTTAATTATACTATTCGAAAAGCAGTAGAGAAAACCATTATCAACTGTTAAAAGTATTTAATGCAATATTTAAGCAATTGCAGAATTTAAAATATAATTATTTTTTAAGATTATAAAAATTCATATCTACTTTAAAAAATAAATAATGTAAAAAAAAACTAAAATGAATTAAAAAGAGAAAAATATCAAAGCAAAATATAAACAATAAATATTAAAAACTAATGACGCTGTAATCTGGAAATGCATTAATTTCTTATAAGAAAAAAAATTTACAAAATTATATAATCAATCTGTTAAACTAAAAAAAAAAAAAAAATACAAAAACACTTTTAATATTTATTATTTTTAAAAAAAGCAAGCAAAGTGAGTAATTTATTAATTACAAAAAAAAAATAAAGGAAGATATGAAAGAGTCTCTGAAACAGACAAAAATATTTCAACTATAGAGAAAGGGAATGAAAAGATAACCAAAATGTAATAGCATGAACACTGAATACATTTGCACAAAATGTAAAAAAAAAAAAAAAACTATCAAAAAAACTTGCAATATTTACAGAAGTAATAACATAATCTGTTCTATAAATTGTTTGTTTTATAAAAGGATAAAAAATAAAAAATTCAAACTAATCCAACCTATGATAGAATAAAAACAAGCCTTATTTAGAGTTAACAACTAAACATTAACATTTTCTGCACAGGGACAAAAATTATTAAAAAGAAACCAAATGCCAAAAACTAGAAAATGTACCAAAATAAAAAGTACTAATCAAAATTCCTAGTAACTATAGGAAAGATTTGTAACAACAAAAGGATAAAACTAGAGATAGAATTATCATAAAATGAATAATTTTCTGTAGTGTAAATTTCACTATACCATTTTTATGCAAGATAGGGACTGGTTTTTATCTACTTTTAACACTTTGTGGAGGAATGAGATCATAAACAAGAGAAAAACACATATGATCCCCAAGATGCATATTTAATGTTGAACCAGCACTCATCAGTTGGCTCAGACCATATTCTTATACACATATCTTTATCCTTGTTTAGTATATATATATATATATATATATATATATATATATACTAAACAAGGATATGATATATATATATATATATATATATATATATATAGCATTACTACAGTTTGATTGATGTGTCAGATATGCTGCCATCACAACTTTGGCAAAATCACTTGATGAAAGTATAATAATAATTTTTGTTAGTCATTCATCTGACACATATCAATCAAATTGTAGTAATTTGCTATCTATCTATATATACTAAACAATAATAATACATGTAAGAGAATATTGTCTTGGCCAATTGATGAGTGCTGGTTCAACATGAAATGTATATCTTGGGGATCCTAGGTGTTTTCATATGTCTTTGGTCATATGTTTATATTACATCCCTCCACAATGCATTAAAAACAGATAGAAAGCATCTCTATCTTGTGTGAGTGTGGTGTAGTGAAACTTCATTATTGGATAATATCTAGTCTTATGAATGACTAATAAGAATTATTATAAACTCTTCAAATTATATTTGCAAAAAGCTCACTTAATTTGGAATGAAAATTTCTTTAATTTGAATAATTCTGTAAAAGTCACATATATTCTCTGTTTTTCTAATTATTATGTCATTATTACACAAGACAAGACAGGCCGAACTTCACAATCAATTAAAAAATATTTCCTATTGAGATTAAAAGTAAACATTGCTCATATTGAATAGACATTAGAAACAAATCAAATGATACTTAAATTTGATATAAGAATTAAATGTTGGTATTTCATTCAAATAATTGGGATCTATTGTATACTAAGAATAGTGGCAAATTTGTAAATATATTATAATTAGCATTCTATTTAAGGGAATGAGGTAAGAGTATTTTATATTGCATTAAAAAACTATCATTAAAAATCAACTATAGTTAGTCAATTTATCATGAATATTAAAAATTGGGAATAAGACTATAATTATCTGAATGAAAATGGCTCAAAATATTGCACAAAAAAATTTAATAATATGATCATATGTTATACTGATATAGAATCAATGTCCACAATTGAGGATAAACTAGCCACCTTTATAAATAAGGATAAAAGATAGTTTTTCTTTTAGTAAAATAAATATCAATAATACATAAGAGAAATCTTACCTCATCTGAAACAGAGGATAAAAAATTATAAAGGCTGATATAAGTAACATTTCATTAATGTAAAATAATCTATGATTAATTGCTCAAGAGATCATGTGATGCTTAATCATCCAAGTTGCAGAAAGATAAGACTTTATACAAAACAGTTAGCTCTTGAATCCAATTCTTTATTATTATTTCTACAACATGGGGCAACAGTTTATTGAAGTTTACAATAATGCTACTTGTGACAACTTTATCTAACGTTTTAATTATTTTTTTCTCATGTGTCATAGCATCAGCTGGGAAGCAAACCTGCTAACCTGGGACAACTGCTTGTAAAGCAGCTGTCTCTGTTTTGACCACCAATGCTTGACAACCTTCTAGATATTTGAATCTTTTATTACAACTTCCTGTTATTAAAAAAGTAACATAACTTTTTATGGGGACACACACAAAAAAAATGCCACTCTCTGATTAATTACTGTCCCAAAAAGGTCAAAGTTGGCTTTCATTGTAATATTTTGTGAAAGTTGTAATTTAAGGATACAACCTTTTAGTTATTTGAATCCTTATATTACAACTTCCACAAAATTTTACAATGAAAGACAACTTTGACCTTTTGGGAATAGTAATATATCAGAGAGTGGCATTTTTTTTTGTGTGTGTGTATCCATAAAAAGTTATGTTACTTTTTTAATAACAAATAATAGTAAATATAGCAAAGACTTATTTGGACAGTAATTAATCAGAGATGGGCTTCTTTGGGTGGGTATGTGTGTGTGGATCGGAAAAGTTATGGTACTTTTTGTAATAAAAAATAAAAGTAAATTTTACCATTTTTTGGACAGTAATTAATCAGACACTGCATTTTGAGTTTTACCCACTAAAGTTAATAATTATAACTATTAAAATGAAAGCCGACTCTGGTGTCTAGCAATTGCCAATTTTCAGAATTCAAAGCAGCCATCTTCCTTGTCTCAGATGATTTCTTGGAGATAAGTTACTTTCATCAGGATCTTCATAATAGTGCTGTACCACACCCTAAAATCCAATTTGTGAGGATTACACAGTCCTGATGAAACAGTGATGACAATTTTAAAACTGTTAGAAGGTACCAGTAGGTTAGTTCACATGAAAAAAAAAAAGTTGAACCTGAAAATTTCAATTATTTTGACACAATGCAGTCAACACATCCTTGCATGATACTGTAGTGAAAATAGACAACTCAGAATTATGATAAAATGCATAACACAAGCAACTACAGCAGCCAATGAAGGCATTTTTCTGTGTTTTTAGCATAAAAAAGCCACAGTGATAGCCAGCAGCTAAGTAAAGTAGACTCTTTCTGTGTTTTATCATAGAAATAAGGCTGTCTGCTTGACTGTGGTTACAGAAACAGCATATTTTTAGCAATTTAGCTAGAAATAATGTCGTTAAGTGGCTGACACAATAGAACAGAACACTACTGAAAAATATAATAAAAGTGTAATAATTAATATGTATTTTATTTATTTTTTTGTAGTTTTGGTTTAATTTCTTTATTTAAAAAACCACATTTATTAGCAGTTCTATAAACATCCCAGCATACTTTGCAATCATGTGGTACATTTTTGGAGGGAATATTTTTACTACAGATCTCCATTTTCTGTGCCAACACTATAAGTGAAAAAATTTGATTTTAACATATAAATTCCTGTTATATATTACACAATAAGTGTCTAAGGAATATAGTTAATGTACTTTTATCCTAATTACTCTAAAATCAAAATCATTTACTTCTTGTTTGGTGCATATTTAAACTAACTATTATTTTTGATTAATGGCATCATTATTGTAAGATCGCAAATTATTTTGAATGTCATTCTTAAAAGTTGTTAATATTGAAAGTCACATTTTTTTTTTGAAACTTGTTAATGTTGAATGTCATATATATTTGAATGTATTTGTTATTGAAAATTATATATATATGTAATATGTGTATATTACATATATTGTGAAACAAATACAGATATCAAACTTTATTTATTACATATATATATTATGTTTTACTATTTTTTTACTTTTAGTTATGGAGCATGTATTAGACCTATGTATCAACTTTCTGATAACATGGTAAATCTTGCCAAAATACCATGTACAAGATTCATGTACCCATTCTTTTTTTTGCCAAAAAAATCATATACACATTATTTTGGTCAGTTCACAAGATTACAAAGTTATCAGAAGATTGATATGAATGTGAATAGTACAGTAGGACTAACACATGCTCCATGTGGCAGCTTTAATACCAAAGTATCATTTAAATTAATTTAAAATTAAATATAAAACATTTTTCTCACTGTTTAAAATTTAAAAGTTGAATTAAAAAATACTGACTATTTGTAAGCCTATAACAATTTAAAATGCTACACAGCAGGCTCCTAGGTTATAATTTTTATAAACCAATAGGTATGTTTTCTGTGTTAATATATAATGTTGAATAAACCTGTACTCTAGTTTTATTTTATATTTATAAATGATTAACAATAAGATATTAACAGTTGAAGTCTTAAATTTACTTCTATAAGATTATGAAGAATTAGAAAATGTTATATATGAGATGCCTGGTATAAATAAATTTGGTGGAATAATGCGGAAAAACATACTATAGACCAATGAAACTGATTAAATTTAGAAATACATCATTCTGCAATGAATCAATAATAGTTGAAAATTGTATATATAATAAAATCTAAGAGCATTTTACAATTATGTTTCAAAGTATTAAATCTAATATTGTGTTTTATAGTAGTTTAAACCATTATTTTTTTTACCTGTTGCAATTTTAATGTTTTCTTATCATTGTCATGGCATATTGATGAACAGTATATTATATGCTTCAGTTTTCATTAATTTTAATACTGTTTGAGTCTGATTTAATATATTTTTAATGTGCAATGACTCACTTTCTTTAATCTTTCTCTTCATGTCTTTTCTCTACTCCCAAAATATATCCATCTTTTCTAATTGCCTAAATGTTTCTGGTCTAAAGATATGTCCTGTCACTAGCTCATGTTTCACAAGTACAGATATGTAAAACTTATTTTTCTCTGTTATATAAATATATATTATTTAATATTAAAGTTTAAATTTGTTCTGCTGTTACTAATATACTTAACAATAAATATGAAAATATTTTATAATCAATGCTTTTATTTACTTTGAACTAAAAAAATAATTGTTTCTTCAACTACAATTGAGGTTTTTATATTTAACTTGAAATAAAAGCATGGAGACATCCAGAATTAATTAAGTTAATCCTTGTTATAAAAAATAGTGATTAACTTAATTAATTTCTGTACCCGTACCCATTATCATTTTAAGTTAAATATAAAATTCCAGTTATGGTTGAAAAAAGAATTTTTAATTCAATGTAACTAAAAGTATTAATTATAAAGTATTCTTATATCTATTATTATTAAGGTTTTAACATTAAGACTGTAATCGAAGATTTGTTTTTATTTCAATTTTAAATGATAATAAAATATTATTAAGATCAAAAATAAAATCATAATTATTAAGTTAATCTTGATTACAATATTATATCGGTCTCCCAACTACTGCTATGTTTTTAAAAAACTAAATAACTAACCTACCTAAAATATTTTAGTGTTATATTACATTGTCAGTGATTTATAAAAAATTTACCAAATTTGAACAAATTATGTTGAATATTAAGATATTAAATCTCCATTTTTAAATTTTATTCTAACTTCAATAAAAGCATTTAATTGAAACATATCACTTATCAATATATATTGTAAAGCAAGGTTTGAATTAATCAATATGCCCCATGAATTGTATCAAATTGAAATGATAAAATAAAAGGCATAAAGCTTTATTAACAAATATACATCACAAATAAAAGCCAAATTTTGCATAGAACATAGGATCATAATGATATATTTTTTATTATATCCCAAAGATTTGGTCAGCATATTGTAATGGGTACAACAAAATTGAAAGATTCAGGTTTGCTAAGGCTAATTATAATAAAGTGAAAATAATGAAACCAATACTTCAAACTAAAATAGTGCATAATTAGGGATGAGAGAGACTAAGTAAACTAGTTCTTTAAATCCTATATAAAAATTTTCTACTTCAAAATGTCATTTAAATTCTATACATCTTGATCATCATTACAGAAAATAGGCCATTTAATTATATAATAAACAAATAGAAAATGATAAGCTTTCTTAGATTTATGTCCAACATTAGTGGTGGTTATTATGATAATAGGCTAGCTTTTGAAATAACATCTTAAAACTAACCAAATCAAATTTATAAACAAAAAATGTATTCAATTTTATTATTTCTCATAATACTTCAATAGTCTACTTTTAGGTTTAGCATTGAAAGCAATTAATGAGACTTGATTACTTGCTGAAATATAAAGTAGAAACAAAGGAAATATATTATTAAATCTCATTTATATCAACAAACAACTAAATATAAATAATTTATTTCATATCTCTAAATCATTAATGTTATATAGTATAACTATTGATTAATGTTTACACAAGTGATCATTAGCATTTAAATATTATCATGATAACACTAATTTAATTAACAAATTATCCAAGTGTTCTGATAAGTAATTAAAATAAAAATTCAAAAAGTCACTTCAAGTAAAAGAAGTGGTATATCTTTATTTATGATCTGTATTTTTATTCTTTTAAGAATGGCAATAACAATAAATTAACAAAGCATACTATCTATTTTTATTTTATAGATTTTTTACTTTATTTCTATGACATTCATGTTTGTAACATTTGGTAACAATATGTTTATGAAGCTACATTTGTATCTGAATGTGAAGTCTTTAAGAATAAATAAGATGCAATAATAATATCATTTGATAATATGAAATGGTTCAAAATCAAAGATATGTTTCTTAAAATAGGAATCATATTAACTTTACAATAAAAAAAATCAAAGTTCTCCTTATACTGTACAAAATCTAAATATATATTTTCTATATTACATTTCTGGTTTTGGAGTGTTTTTGGACTTCTTACAATGATCCTTATTATGCTACAGGTCATCCTCGATTCTGGACAAAACAATTGATATATTTCTCTATAATCATGTCTATTCTTTAGAATCTAATGAGGGATTTGTCATTAAATTATAATTCAAATAAATATCTTCATGTAATAAGCTCATAAATGATAAAAATATTTATTTTGTTTAAGTATATGAATACTAGAAATATAATATATAAAATATTAATATAATAAACTACCTCTCAAAATGCAAATTGATTATAGGTACACTTTATTTGTCAAAAGGAAATAAATAAATTTCACTAATGACTCATTCTATATAAATACAGGTCATAGAATCTTTCTAGAAATATGGACTTTTGATACCATATGTAATTTCCTTTAATCTATTTAGAAAGATTGATTTTTGAGACCATACATAATTGTCTGTTAATATATTTAGAAATATATATATTTAAGGCCACATATAATCATCTTTTAATCTATCTAGAAATATACATTCTTGATTATTTTTGTAATGTTCTCTTCCTGAAAAATATTGTTTATCTTTTCTATTTCTTCTTTTAATTTAGCCACTTGATCTTTTAAATGGTGTTTTTCCTCCAACTCTTTTTTCATTCTTTTAACTTCATATTCTATCTTAACCATACATTTATTCATCTCATTACGAACTCTCTTTACTCGCCTTTTTGCATCTATACCATCTATCTTAATTTCTATTTCTTGGGGCTTATTATCCATCAATTTATCAGTCTGTCTTTCTATTTTCTCATTCATGTCTTCTAACACCTGCAAATCTTGACCACCTTCCTGGGTTTCTATGGACTGACATACCTCTTCTATCCTATCTTCCAATGAGGTATTGATCTCTAATATCTTTTATTATCTTCCCTTAAATTTTCTGTAACTTTATCTATTTTCTGTTCTAAAGATCTGTCTAAGTTTTCCATAGATCTGTTATAATCTTTTCTTAGACTATCCACAAATCTTTTGTAATTTTCTCTTAAACTTTCCATACATATTTCCACAGATTTATCTATCTTTTATTCTAAACTTTTAATATTTCTTTTATTATCTTCTCTTAGACTTTCCATACTTCTTTTGTTATCTTTAAAATCTTCTTTTAAGTTTTTAAGCATATGCATCATCATGCATCATCATTATTTTCATCTTTCTTTTTTACCTTCTTTGTCTGATTCTAAAAGGTTTCAATCCTTGTTACTGCACAATTGCCACTAATTCTAGAAGCATTTTCAAGTTTATCCATTTCATCAAAATTTAATTTATTTTGTCTTGAGCTCCCTGACCATCAAGAACCTGCACATTCCTTCTCTTTCTGAGAAACATCCCCCACTGACTGATTTGCCTTTTATCACCTTGTTTTCTCATGCTTTCAAAAAAAATTTCCTATCCATTATTTAATGAATCATCTAATAATAATCTATATAGTACATGTATATATTCATAATAAAGCTCATCTTTCAAATTATATACTCATCTATTCCTTTAGAGATCTGACAGATACTGACAGCTAACAGAATGATTAGCAGCTCACAATTTTGAAACAAATAAAAGAATTCAGTCGCAGCACTTTAAGCACACAATGCGCCAGGAACACTCAGAAAATCATTGCAATTCAATTACTTTAAGCTATCCCAACACTAGATAGAATGATGCAAACTCTGTTGCAATGCCCTGCTTCTTTCAAGTTTTAAATGCTGGAATATATAAAATAATGCCATGCTCTCTCTCTCTCTCTCTCTCTCTCTCTCTCTCTCTCTCTCTCTCTCTCTCTCTCTCTCTCTCTCTCTCTCTCTCTCTCTCTTGAAGTATTACATGGCAAATATCAAAACTATTCTCTGATTATTTCAAGTCTTATGGACTAGAATATATAAAAAACTATGCCTTGCTCTCTTTTTTGGAGACTTTTAGGCTGAGATTACTGTTAACTGCTTCATTATAAATAACAATAACTCATAAATTGGGTTGGAGTAGTGAATGAGATTGATCAGTCATGTGTTGCATGAATACACAGCATCCTCAAGGCAATGACAAAACTCAACATCCATAATCAAAAACTGCAATCTAATCAACCAAACTCCAACAATCAAATACCCAATCCAATCTCCAAAATCATAGATTACCTATAACATGAACTCTCCAAATATACACAAAATTATTATCCCATAATTCATAACCATCCATATTCTTGTCCCCACTTTGCAGTAAATCCTTCATTAATAAACAAAATGTTTTAAAAAAATCCTACTCCTAACTTAAACACTGTCTCAAGTTGTGATACATATATAACATTTTAGAATTGAAAAACTAAGCTGTTTTATGGCTGTACTCATTTATCACATTAATGAAGAAATAAAACAACAACCATCATTTATCACATACAAGTCTAAAATAAGAACATATGGCCAAAATAATTCTATGAGAGAAAAAATATATATACAAAATTTTTTTTTTTTTTTTTTTAACTTCACATCTCTCATCATTATAAAGACTACTTCTTGTCTCAGGTAGATAGTATATCTTGTGCCCTCAGTTGGGTTGCTATTTGTAACTAATAAAAATATAGAGAAATTAGAGAGCTCCTCAAGATTGGGGGGAAATGAGCATGGGAAATAAGCTTGTGTGCTTTTAAGCAGTTTTTATTTATGTGTATATAGTCTATCTGGATGTCACTAGGTTATTGAAACCTAGATAAAGTTACAGTATATACTTTCTTATAGATGTACCTGGTTTGAACTTAATTGGTACATTATTTATAACAAGATGAAGGATTTTGTATTTCAGAACCATATCACATTTGCACTAACCTAAAGAGAAACTTCCCTTTTATTTTTTAGTTGTACAAATAAAATTATCAGACAAAATTATTATATAAGATTTTAATATCATAAATGCATTTTTAACATTTTTGTAAGTTTTACTAGCTTATATTAAGCACAATGGGTTTATCAGTGGAAATTCACTAAATTTTGAGTGACATTTGATGATCTTAGATGGTAGTCAAATCTTATGATAGGCCACAAATAACAAATACAGTGAGAACCATTATTTATATGACCATTAAACACATTTAATTTGAATATTGATTAACAAGATAATGATGATGATGATGATGATGATGATGATGATACTTCTATCCACAGCTTCAGAGATAACTTACAATATAAATTTTATCTTTTATCAACCTATAATTATTCACCTAAAACATTATAATATTTAAATTATGATGTAATGATTGATATTCATCAGTGATGGTGATGGTCATAACTAATCTCATGAGACAATGATTAACTCTTAAGAAAGATATATGCCTCTTTTAATAAAAACAAATTAACATTTACTTCTGATCAATCATTAATAATACAGATAAAAAATGTACATAATTAACAATAATAGATTGTTTACATTTAAATAATGATACTAATAATAACAAAAATATTCCCCTTTCTCTTAATGACAAGTAAATTCAATGTTCATATCATATAGTGTGATATGTGTGCATTAATTTATGTAGTGGATAAATAAAAGATCTCATATTCTAAAAACATTTTATTAAAAAATAAATACTCTATGCATGCACATACTCTCTTATTGTGTATAACATATATTTTTACCTTTATAAATTTAAACATAATATTAAAAAGAGAAATGATTAGGGAATGGTTAGTCAGATTATAGAGATTAGAGCATTTAAAGAAATCAGCTTCAAATTACCTATCTGACTATCCACTAATCTAGTTCATTAATTACTTTAAAAATTCATGTCTCCTAATACAAAATTTATACCAATTTTTTAACATTCATGCTCAAGAAATATACATGTAAGCATATTTATATTACTAGGTGTATGTGTGTGTATATGTGACAATTCCCATTATGAATAAAAAAACTATTAAACCCTTTTTACATACAATATAAATAACATATTTCATAATATTTGAATCAATACACAATAAACACATTTTATAAAAATAAAATACACACATAAATGGTTACATCTAATAATTTAAAAATATATAATAAATCAATAGTGCAATATCTATTATTATTATTGAAAATCTCTAATTGATTTTCATTTTAAGATTCAATGATTTAAAGAGAGAGATAAGCAGATTTATTATTAAAAAGATTTGTTAATAGTAACTGATAAAAAATATAATTAAAATTCATATTACCAGTTCTTTTACTTTGTCACAGACAGTTTCAAAGAGTCAAACAACTTTAAAGTCAGTTTGTTGAAGGTTTAGAATTTGACATCAGCCACACACCAATATGTAACACACATAGGATTACCAATTACAGATGTTTACTGGAACAGTCCTATTTTTGGTTCAGGTTTGCATTTTTTTACTCTGATGATGATGATGAAATAACTTGTTTTTATAGGAACCATTTGGCACTGGAATTGTTTCTTTATTTCTTCAAAGTATAATTACTTATAATAGACCATGGTTATTTCTGCTTTCCATATATTTTAGTATTTTGCTTTGATTCAAACTCAGAAAATGGCCTAAATGAAATAGCATGGTTTCACAATTTCCAGCATTTTACTCTATAATTGCACAGGTGAGATAATAAGTTTCTTCTTATTTGGCAATCAGTTATAAGATGTTTCAAATACTTTGTATTCAAACTCTTCTCATGTGCATTGGTTTTTTGGATGGTGGAAATGCTTAACAAAATATTTTCTATCCCACCATGTTGATGTAGAAACCTTTAAAACAATGTCTGATTTCTTTAAAACAATCTAGTTTTATTTCTTTCTCCTCTTTTTACAGACTTATTCTCAGCTTTTCATATACAGCTAGTCTGTCTCATTTCCTCACATAATTTTTTTACTAAAAACACATGGTTTTAATTAATTAAGGCACCTGGTCAGATTCTTTCAAAATTGACAATTTTTTTAAAATGTATTGTCCAGTAAGAAATCGAAAAGGATTTGATTTCTTGATAATTTAATTGTTGACTGATCTGGACTCTGTCAATTTTAATAGTAATCCCCCTCTTTTTTTTTTCAAGTCTAAACTTGACTTTCATCTTGTCTCTTATTAACCCTTGACTTCAGTCTGAAAAGCCAAGTGAAACTAACTCTTTCAGACAAAATAAAACAAATTGATCCTAAATAATATATAACTGTTTTTAAACAATATAACCTTTTATAAAGAAATTATGAAATGATTTAAATAAAACCTTTTCTTTTATCAAAATGTGTCTGTAGATATTTTTAAGTTTATGTCTGCAAATACAGGTACCCACACACATATATTCCCAAATATGTAAAACTTGCCTATTAAAAAATAATCCAAATGATTTTTAAAAGCCATGAATTAAAATTCATAAAATAAATTAATAAAATAGGTATTAGAATCAAAGATTAAAGAAAAATATTATAATCTAGTAAGTATAAATTAATTTTAAAGAAAGTTAATAAGCAAAGTCAGAAAATTATTAATTAAATAGTTTGTGTCTACACACAACTATTTGTATTTGCCTTAAAATTCTAACTTTTAAGTACAACTATTAAAAATATATATTATCCCTTTTACTAATACAAAGACAGATAGAGAGAAAAACAAACAATTCTCTCACTCTCTTTCTGAGGTTTTTGGATACTTGGTCATATAGGATTTTGACTCAAATTCCCTACAGCTTTCCCCACCTATAAGAGAAATGTGATGATTTTTTTTTATTTTATGCACACATTATTGCAATTCAGTCATAGGCTAAATTGGAATGTGTACAATACTAATATCACAATTGACTGTAAAGATGGATTCTCCCAATTTTTACAATATATATTCCTCTCTTGCTCACATTACTGAAAACTTTTTTAATTTTTTACAAATTTATTTTAAATTTAATGTCAAAATTATTCAAATTTCATCCACCCACCACTCCATATTTAAAAAACTAATTAGCCTAACTAAAATATTTTAGTATCATATTAAATTGCCAGTGATTTATATCAAATATGTTAAAATTTAACAAATTTCCTTGTATATAAATATATTAAACCTCAATTTTAAAATTTCATTCTAACTTAAATAAAAGTGTTTATAAAAAAACAAAGAGAGTTTTAACTTTAGTAAGAGCATTTAGAAAAATACTTTCTCTCAAAACATTTGAGTGAATACAAGACATATGAGTGATTTAATATTGTAGGCTAATTTTTATGTTATTAATTTTATGGTTGGGACTTTTAGAGATTTTGTAACTGATTCTAATTTCATTTTTATATATCCTTTTGACTGATTTATTTATTTTAGGTATAAAATATAATTTTCAATGGGCAGTAACCTCTGCTCTCTTCTCCCTTTTTCCGTTCTTCTTTTTGAATCTGCCATAAAAACTGAGCCACGCCTTTTTTGTGTTATAATGAGCTTAGCAATATGCAAGAATTTTTTTGCTCATAAAAATGTTAGTAATAGAATATTGGAAAGAGAAAAAAAAATATATTAAATTTACAAATGCTAACTAATAATAAATAAACAAATAACTTTTACAATTTTAAATATAAGATTTTATGTAATAAATAGTTAATAAATAATAATAAAATAAAAAATCATATTAATTAATGGTATAAGTATGTATATATCTTTCCACTAATACAGAAGTCTATTAATGACTGAACTGTCAATAGTTTCTATGGCACATAAGTTCTGCTATTACAAATTGGATATTATAAGTAATAATGAAAAATATGAATGAAGTGTGAGATGATGTAAAATGGACAGACACCCACACATGTAAGTTAGATCTTGGATGGGAATAGACAGTGAATTAAAAAACCAATGAACAAACACCTGTTGTGGCCTTACAGACAAACATTCCTACTAATTTAGCTCTCATACTAACAATCCTTGATATTTTCTATCTTCTGCTCCCACTACCAGACACACATAACCTAAAATTTAATGACTGATACTCCCCAACTAGGGTCTTGATAATTTTTAACTAAATCTAAAATACTAAATTATATCACAATTCATTTTTTCCTAATAGTTATCTCTAGTCATTATTGGCACAATGTGAACCTTCCACATTTTTTCCTGGTGCCAACCTGGAAGGTCACAATATATATATATATATATATATATATATATATTGTGATATATATATATATATATATATATATATATATATATATATATATATATTGAAACAGTAAGATATGCCCTATCAATCTTAGTTTCACCTTACCTTCCTGTTTTCTACCTTCATGCCTTATTTAAAACACTAATTTTATCGTATTGTGTGTGTACTGGGTATATTTACTGAAATCCTGCCTAAATTTATATGTATAATGGGGTACCCAGGGTTTTATAATAATTAAAATTGTTTTTAAATGGTTTTATTTTCAAACCGTTGAGTATATATTACGTATATATGCTTGTACAGTAAAGTAGGTCACATATTCTCATCTACACACATACTATGATAATATATAATATTTTGAAAATATTTTATTTAAAATTTGTTGTTTTGAATCGATTTATTTTATGATGTTATTTCGCTATAATTATTTGCCTTTAATAAAATAATATCACTGAAAAAATATATTCTAGAAATTTAATTCAAAAAGAGAGTTTTAAAAATATAAAATGTTAGTTAGTTTTCAAAAACATGTCATCTTCTTTTAAATCATTGAGGGTAAGGAAAGAACAATAGTGGCTTATTTTAATTATATTGGCGCCAGGTTTACTAGTAGATTTGATAAGATTAAAACAGTGTTTACGAACAGATTTTTATTAGAAAATGCAGTCCATGTTTTCAAATGTATTAATAACCTAACGAATGGATTTTATCACTGCAGTGTTAGATTGTAATCAGAGAGCTTATAAATAGGGCTGATTGATTGTATTAAATTATTAGAAAGAGTTATTAATTAACCTACCTGATTGTGACAGCAGAAGTTATATTTTCTGTAAATTTTGAAACTATTTTCCAATTGCTTGTTTATTCGCGTCTTTGGACCGACCGGCTTGCTTTGGCAGTAAATCCATTTTTAAAATTGTTTAACCTCAGAATGTCAGAGTAATGGGCAGTAGGCTGTTTTCCCTCAGGATCCCTGTGCCTCGGCTGTCCGTCATTCAAAATCCAATGTCCTGTCACTGTATCATCAAATCCAACCAAACCAGCCCAAAGAAATGCTGCTCCTAAAATCTAATTGCTGCTGCGGAACAATGAACCAAGAAGAATGCTAAACTTTACTAAAGAACTTTGTTACAATTTGGAAAGGCTCACAGACAAATTTGAAAGAACAAGGTAATTAAAATCAACCCGAGATCTTGGAAACCTCCAAGCTATATAGCTAATAATTTTGTATATTTTTTAAATGTATTATTCAAGTGTTTTTTTATTAATGCATGCTGAACTTGTGCTTGGGTTGATTTTCTATTATATTTATCAATGTCTTATTTAAACATATTATAATGAAATATTTAATTAATTTCTATAGGCAAATACGAGTTACATAGGAAAGTTAAATAATGCATGGTTGCCATTTTAGTTTGTAAACCGCAAACACGCATTTTTCCCTTCCATCTCTTAAATATGTTTTAGAGTATTTTGTGTAAAATAAGTTTGTTAATAAGTATAACATTGTTAGAATAAATATTTATTTATCTTAAATTTTGTTGAGAGTCTTCTGGCCATAAAATATGAAAGTTGAGAGTGAGCTATTTCTGTTCCTAAATAAACTGCCCTTTATTTTACTAAGTCTTTTAAATTTAAACTGTGTTGCTAGTAAATATGCATGGGTGCTGGATCTTACTATTGGCAAATGTCATCATCGTTTAAATCTGTTCCCTCTTATTTTACTCTGCAGTTCCCAGTACAGTGCTACAATGGCACCTGGGAATTATTTTGCATATGTCCCCACAGTTATGAAGCTCCTGGTTGTGGGCCAGTCTTGATCTGTGAGTGGGCTAGAGACATCCCAAATAAAAGGTGAAATGCCTATTCAATGCCACGACCTTTTCTTCATAAAGTTGCATACTCATAAACTGCACCCCTCCTCAGCATATATTTGCTGGCACCACTGTATAGTTCCCTTATTAATTATTAAAAGAATTCTATTTAAATGAATTTCAAATCTGTTCAGTATAGCTCGATCTTATAATCTAGTTAATCACTTCAGGAGCGACTCTTGCTCTCCATTTAAGTTTCCAATTATCAATATTTTAGAATATGCAAATTCTGTTAGACTTTACTTGACTAGTATATGCCTACCATGAGACTAAATTTTAGACATGTTATCTAAATGAACCCAAGTACGAGGTATCAGCCATATTGTTATTTATTGTATATCGCTATCCAATTTATATCGCTAAACTATTTTATTATCAAATTATTAAAATCTTATTTGTAAATTTATTTATTTTCTTTATTTATTTGGGGTGCAATCTAAATTACATAGCACATTAAATTTATCTCTGGCACATCTATAAGTTATTGTTAAATGAACCTAAAGCTATTTTAGATTTAGAGTTTTTTGTTTTCTCCCTGATCACCAGCATGAAATTATACTATTAGTAGCATCAAATGTGTTATCACATAGAGGGCATTGTGGAGTTTGGACTTTGGATTCAAACTTGGGATTTCTGGGAGATAACTCTCCTAATGTTGAGTTCTATGTCCCGGGTTTAAATTCTGCAGTGTGTTAGTGGGATAGACATGTTTTACTGTTACAATATATATATATATATATATATATATATATATGTACTCAGTACAATGAGAGGTACATATATATATATATATATATATATATATTGTACCTCTCATGTCTGAGTTTACAAGCATTGCTTTTATGTGAATATTTTTTTTATTATGTATAATAAAATATTAAAAGTCATGTATATAGAATAAATTTTAAAGTGTTTTTTAAAATGATAACATTAAACAGAAAGATAAAATGTGTTATTTTATTATTTTTAAATAAAGAATATTTTTTACAACAAAAAATGCTGCTATGGGAACTAACAGAAACTTTCTAAAATCATCTGAATTCCAACAAATGGGTGAGCATAATTGTAACTATTTCTTTTACTGTATAGAAGTAAATAAAATTTTGTAAAAATTTTTAAAGTTAATATCATGCATTTTATGGAATAGAGAACTTCCAGAATGCTTTCCCTGATCTTTCCAGTATATCTAGCTCAATGTGGAGCTGTAGACATTAAATGCCTTAATATTAACTTTGATTCTCCTGATCTATTTATCACTATTCAATGCTGAAGCAATATTTGATATTTAATTGCTATAAATAAAAAACTAGTCATCTAAAGGATTATCTCAAAGAAATGTACTTCTATAATTAATCTGTAAATCTATTTTAAATATTTAGAGGAAAATTGCAATGGAAACTCTAGTAGAAAAACTGCTATGGAATAAACCTAAAGAAGATAAAATGTTATATTGCCAGCTAACATTAAAATTTAATGATTAATGGCTATATTCCCACACTTATGAATACAAAATATATTTGAGCTCACAATAACATTAAGGTAATTAACAGAATTCTTTATAGCTAATCTCAAAGAATTATTGTAAGCTACAAAGATTTTTCATTTTATGTGTATCATCATATAATTTTTTAATTGTAAATATATAAATACATTCTATTACTACTGTTATATAATTCTGTTTGTAAATTAAAGTTATTGTCATAGTTAATAATTTTGTGTTGTCATTTCTCATCTGAAGTACAAGCTGATTATTTATTTGTCAATTTAATAACAATATTAGGTGGATAGGAGTAGTGGTCATGAAATATAATTGAATGTGCATAGAAACTTGTTTTTATGCATGTTCAATTTGATCATTGCTTGCGAAGGTTATAGATTTGTCAATTATAAATAAATTGTATGTAATTACTCCGACATATGTCACTTATTAATTACTTTTAAAATTAATTTGAAAATATTGTATTTTTTCAATTTATACCTTAACTTGATTATTCAAAAGTATGGTTAATGTTATATTTGGGGGCCAATCTGGGATTACCTTGATTAAAACAAACTCATAAATGTCTTAGGAAATAATAGTGATAGAAATTGATTGGCAGAGATAATAATAATATGCAAATAAATAAAATAAGGCATTAAATTTAAAGTATCTTGCAGTTTTAAAAAGATTGCAAGATAGAAAAAGGGGTGAGCATTCTAGTTATTAAATAATTAAAGAAATATTAGAGTTTTTACATACATTTTTTAAATTTTTTTATAGAAAAGTGAATAGCTAAATTTATTATAAATTTAGATATATATGATTACCTGAGCTAAAACAAAATTGAAAGCTCAGGAAAGTAAGACTGAGACTTATGATAGTGAGTTTAAGAACATGATTATGAGCATGTTTACAGAATTGAATAAGAAAATTGAAATATGTTGTAAACAAAGCAAAAAGCAAAGTAAGAGAATTAAAAAGAACATGAAAAGCATGTTTAAACAAAATAAAGAAAATCAAAACATGTTTAAAGAGGTCGTAGATGATATGAAAAAGCAGAATAAATTTTAGCACTGAAAAAAAAAAGAAAAATTTGTTTCCAGAAACAAAAGATGATAAAGCCCAGATAATAAATGAAATTAAAGAAAATAATAAAAAAATGTTGTGGTAGATGAATTAGATAAAGCTAGCGATAAATGTCCAACTTCTTTAGTTAAAAATGTTCAGTATATTGATAATCTAAATAATTTTAACACAGAAACCTTAGAAGATGATACTTGCATTGTAGTTGACTGTGTATCTGAATGCACACATAATAAAGATAAAAGTGAAAAATGTTTGATTTAGAAAACAAATTAAGTTATTTACGTATTAAAAAATGGATGATCAAAAAATCATCTTAATAGAGTCAAATATAAAAATATTTTGTTTGGTAGGTGTATAGAACCACCCAGATTAAAATTTAGTAAATTAGAAAAGAGAAATCCTGAGTTTAGGCAAATAATTAAGCTAGATAAATCCATCCAATAAGAAATTATATTCAAGAGCTCATTATATGAGGATGAGAATAAAAAGTAGAGCTAGAATGCACAAAATGAAATATTCATTTTTTAAAATATGAATCATAGTTACAATATGATAAATAAAAGGTATTACAGATCATTATGAGTGAGGACCTGCATATTGATTAAAAAAATATTTAGAGAAAGGAAAAGTTTAATCCTTCTATGAATAAGTATGACCTTTTAGTTGATGACTGTTGCACTTGTTAATGGGTACTTGATAAAGGAGAATGGACAATTGATTTATATAGTACACATAACAAAAGTAGAATCTCCTAAGCAATAGAAAAAAAACTAGTTTTAAAAAAATGATTGCACTGTTCAAATTCTAAAACAATAGTTGACAAAAAAAAGTATGGTAAATGAACTAGGTATAATAATGATGTTTTAATACTGAAAGGTTGTAAAAAAAAAAATAGAAGTACTGCCAATATATTCTAAATGTTTGATAAAAATTTCAGAATTATTGGTATCATATTTAAATCAGGTTAATATCCAAATTTTATACTCTACTCTCCAACAATGTCAATAAATGAATAGTTAAACAAAACATTAAGGTTCAGAATTTGAATATTATTTTTTTTCTTTGTATTGTTGATTAAGCATGTAAAAGAAAACACTATATAGTTTAAAACTAAAACTATTATGACTTTATCAATGGTCAATCATGTTACATTCTGTACTGATGATGAACTGAGAGTGTTTCATTGTTTTTGAGGTTGTCATGTTTTATTGATATTTCAAAGTTATTATCTCAGCACTGTTACCAGCCATAGTTTTATATCAGTCAGTGTCTAAGTCTCAATAGTGATCCAGGCATATTTTTATATTGTCAGCTCTAAATTTCATAGTAGAGTAAGACTTTATTTAAATGCACATTGTTCATTATATGGTTTGGTTGATATTATATTTGGGCTCAAGATAGCTCTCTTGATATTCATGTTGGATCATATACTCATTGTCTATGGGAGATTTCTGTGTTCATCTCAAAATTTCAGGCAGATGATCAAGTCCAATAAATAATTTTAATTGAATTAATAAAACAATTTTTTTTATATGAATACCAATGTACTGGATTTGTGAAGATGACATTATTTGTTATGTTCATACCAGATTGTAAGTTCATTTCCAAAGAAGTACAGCTAAGTGAGGCATTATTGTAAAATAGAAAGAAATTGTCCTTTATGGAGAAATAAAATCCAAGTGATATTTATGGCTAAAATCGACTGTATTTTATTCCTAAGAGGAAAAAGGCAAATGTGCCCCTCACATCTAAGTTTACAGGCATTGCTTTTACGTGAATATTTTTCTTTATTATGTATAACAAAATATTAAAAGTTATGTGTATAGAATAAATTTTAAAGTGTCTTTTTTAAAATGATAAAAATAAGTGTAAAAAAAACTGTATTATTATTTTATTTTTTTAAAATAAAGAATATTTTTTTAAAAACAAAAAACACTAATATGAGAACCAACAGAATGTTTCTAAAATCATCTGCATTCCACGAAATGGTGGGAATAATTGTAGCTACTTCTTCATCATGTCTTTTATTGAATATAAGTCAGTAAAATTTTGTAAGAATTTTTTTAAGTTAATATCATGAATTTTAAAAAGTAGAGAACACTCCATAATGCTTTCCCTGATATTTCCAGTATTGTAGCTGAATATGGATTTATAGGCAAAGAAATGCCTTAAAATTAACTTTGATTCTGCTATTCAATGCTGAAGAAACATTTGACATTTACTTGCTACAAAAAAAAACTAGCGATCTAATGTAATTATCCAATAGAAATGTGTTTCTATAATTAATCTGCAAATCTACCTATTTTAAATGTTCAGAGAATTATAATAGAAACTTTTAAAGGAAAACTATCACAGAATAAACCAAAAGAAGCTAAAATGTTATATTGCCAGCAGATATTAAACTTTAATGATTAAAGGCTATATTACCATACTTACGGACAAAAAATATAAACCTATTATTATAAAACACTGACAACTTCGAAATTATTCAAACGGAAGTCAATCTCCAATAATGCACTATTTCTTAAAGATTATAAATCTCCACCACTCTCGCCACCGCCGGTAAGAATTTAAAAAAAATTTAAGTGAATCACTTAAATTCTTACCAGCAGGAGAGTGCATGGAGATTTATAATATTTAAGAAATAACGCATTATCGGAGATTGGCTTATGTTTGGATACAAAATATATGTGATCTCACAAAAACATTAAGATAATTAACTAAACTTTCTGTCTCAAAGAGTTATTGTAAGCTACAAAGATTTTTTCCTCCCGTGCATGAACATCATATAATTTTTTAATTGTAAATATATAATTTGAAATACCAGGCATTCTTATACCTGGAGCCTAATTGTAAATATAGGGGATTTGAACTCAGACTTTCAAGTCCCTTCACTATTCACACTATCTCATACTACTAACCCACATGACCACACACATGCAGAAAAGATAAGTAATCACCAATATATGTATTTTGTGCTGAACCAGCACTCATCATTTGATCCAGACTACTATCTCTAATACATATATAATCAGTGCTCAGTTTATATTAAGATAACAAATTCTTACACTTTAATGAACAGGCTTCAACCCACTCCAACCTCCAACTCTTCACCCATCCATACCACTGAAAATCTGATGATAGAATTCTCAAATCCCATGCTGATGTCAATATTGTCATCATGCCCATGTTGACCTCAAGTCACTCAGACCCCTCACATATCAGAGTGACTTAAAGTCAACATGGGCATGACAACAATATTCTATCATTAGATTTTCAATGGTATGGATACCTGAAGAGTTGGAGGTTGGAGTGTATTGAAGCCTCTCCATTAAAGTGTAAGGATTTGCTATCTTAATATAAACTGAGCAGTGATTATATATATAGGTATGGGAGATGGTAGTCTGGATCAACTGATGAGTGCTGGTTTAGCACAGAACATGTATATTGGTGATTATTTATCTTTTCTGAATGTGTGTTGTCATGTGTATCAGTAGTATGAGATAGTATGGGCAGTGAAGGGGTTTAAAAGTCTGAATTCAAATCGTCTATATTTATAATTGTAAATATATAAATACATTTATTATTATTATTATTATTATTATTATTATTATTATTATTATTATTATTATTATTATTATTATTATTATTATTATTATTATTATTATTATTATTATTATTATATAATTCTGTTTGTTAATTAAAGTTATTGTCATAGTTAATAATTTTGTGTTGTCATTTTTCATCTGAAGTATAAGCTGATTATTTATTTGTCAATTTAATAATAGTATTAGGTGAAGGGGAGTAACAGTCAGAAAATATAATTGAGTATGTATGGAAACTTGTTTTATGCATGCTCAGTTTGAAAATTGCTTGTAACTATTATAGATTTGTCAATTAAAAATAAGTTGTAGGTAGTCACTTCACCACATACATGGTCACCCATTAGTTATATTTAAATTCTCCTAGACTATAATTAATTTGCAAATATTTTATTTTTTCATTTTATTATTAACTTGATTATAACCAATCGTCAAAAGGGAAGTTACTATTACAATATATATATAATAAACTGACATTTTATTTGTATATATATATATATATATATAAATTATTAATCAATGTCTGTATTCCAATTATAATAAAATATATAACTTTAAACAATACAATAATCATTTAACAAATATTAATTTAATAGAAGTCTTTAACTACTACATAGATAGTTGAAAGTATTCTATTAAATTGGTATATATTTGTTTAAAATATTGTTACTGTATTAATTATTGTATTGTTTTGATAGTTTATTATTATATATATATATATATATATATATATATATATATATATATATATATATATATATATAGAGAGAGAGAGAGAGAGAGAGAGAGAAAGAGAGAGAGAGAAGGAGAGAGAGAATCAGACATTACTATAATCACATTTACTTTTAGACAGTATTGTTACATATGTTCACTTAGTGATTGTTTTCATTATATATATATATATATATATATATATATGCTTCGACATTTGTACTATATATATATATATATATATATATATAGTACAAATGTCGAAGCACAAACACTGGTAATATCAACACTTACTTACTTATTACAAAGCAAATGTAAAAAATCTTTGCACTGCCTTTTTAGAATTTATAAAGATTGCAAATCCAACAAGTAATATAATTTAGGAAAAACTTCAAATCAAACCAGATGTTAAACACAATATTTTTAAATTAGCATAACATTAAACTGCTCAAGGTAGAACTATTTTTTACTCATTTTTGAAGCATTATGAATTAATAACCAATATTAAATGTATAGCAGATCATAAATGCAGTACTTCAACTACATGTAAAAACTGAAAATAATAATTTTTAGAACTGTATTAATATCAAAGTTTCACAAGTTATGTCACAAAGCAAGCATAAAATGTTCATTTACACTTGTTTTCTTGGAACATACAAAGATTGAAAGTTTAACAAATTATATAAGCAAACTTCAAACCAAATCCATATGTAAAATATCTTCTCTCAATATGGTCAAGCATTAAACTTTACAAGATATAGATAATTTCTATTCATTTTTAATAATTAAATAGTACAAACATTTCAAACTATATGTAAAATACCAGAAATCATATCTTTCAAACATTACTAATAGCAATGCACACCTCCTTATTAGATCACAAAATAAATGGAAAATGACCAGGATAGTTGCTTTGTCAAAACTTATAAATATTGCATCCAAAAAATTACAACTTGAATGTAATCACAGCCTCTTTCAATATAGTCAAATATTAAATTTCACAATATATGTATATTCAGTAGATGATGCAAGTCTCAATGTGCATTAAAATTTGACTTGAATGTTTTTAATTTGTCTGCTCAAAAGCAAATTAAAATATCTAGGCAGAAGTGTTAATAAGCATGTAAGAACACTTGATCATCATCGGTGGTAATTTGGTATTTTTTGCTTTGTCACTGACTTGACACAATTTTTTTCTAGCGTAAACAATGAGTATTTAAATTGTCAACGAATACAAGATCTATTATTTTGTTTACTCCTTTATTTATTTTTACTTTCGTAATTAATATATTTTCTGCAGTTAAAATGGAAATAAAATGCAGTACAAATATTCTACTAATGAAGATACTCTAATTTAAAAATAAAGATTAAAAAGTATAACGATCTTGACCTTTTTGTTTTTTAAAAATATATATATATTATTTCAAACATATTTAAGTGTGGATTTATTTATAAACCGTTTTTTTTTCTTTAACGACTTATTAATCTGTCGCAAAAACAATACATCAATATTAGAAAAACTTTAATTAAAGTAAAAAGTGTTTTAAAAATTCATGTATCAACTTTTATGAAAATGTTATCTGTACTTTATTTTATATTCATCCAAATCTCCTTAGTTAGCTAACATGTGAAATAACAGACTGGGATTAATCCTGGACCTCATTCTTTAATAATATTGTAACAAATTATTTTTTAGTTTATAAATGTTATGGCAAACAAATATATTTTTTAATGTTATATTTTTTGGAGATTTTAATGGCATTCTGATTCCATATATTACTATTTACTTTATGTTTTTTTTTGCCTTTGATCTATAAATTTTTTGTTATTTTGTAAAATATGATTGGTACGCACATACTGTTGTATATGTGTAATGTTTTATTATAATATATTTTTGTATTGTGTATAAATTTTTAACTATTTATATTTATTCACCTAAAAATATAGTGAAGCTGTATTTTTGGATTAAAATGTTATCAATTTCCATAATGTTGGACTTTATTTTCTATACACGGGTATGAAATAATTATTAAAAGCTGATTTACTTAATTAAAGAGTATATTGGCTTGGCTAAGGCCAAATGGTAAGATAAATCTACATGTTAGTAATAATTTGAAGTCTTATTATAGTATCAAATAATTAATTTATTATAATCACTCACATTTAATCTTTTGTTCTTTTTTCCCCATGCTATTAATATGAAGAGTGTTAAATAATTGTTTTCAATTCACTGCAGTATAAAAATCTCTTCAAATTTAATCTTTTTTTTTACAACTACCCTTTTTATCACTCCAGCAAACAATCTTATTAATCTATCTGTGATCTTTTTTTAAGTCTTTTACAAACTTTTGTGAGTATGAGTAAAACTTTAGTTGCTTTTTATAATATTTTTCTTAGCAATATCACCAGACAAATGCCATTTTAGCCTCTTAATTTGTGCAATAATATTACTGAGACATTCATTTTTTTACCCATGTATTTAATTTTGGATTTTTCTTTTGATATTCCCTGTAAAAACTCTATATTTTCTTCTGAAATTTGATGTCTCTGCATTGTTTTTTATTACTACTAGAAAAATATATTAATTAAGAATTTTATTTTCATGTATATAAAAATTAAACCATTAGACATCACATGATCACTATTTTTTATGCTTGCTGATAACTGTTATTAAAACAGACAAAACTCTCCATATAGTAGTGCCACTCAGTGCAAGCCAAAGTAATCACTGATAAAAGCCACAAGCTAGAAACTAATCTGGTGATATTGGATGAGTAGGTACTAGATAGGAATTTTATGCATAAGCCTTCTGGCATCTATTGATTACTCTGGCTTGCACTGAGTGACACTACTGTATGGAGAGTTTTGCCTGTTTTAATAATGTTTGTATATAAAAAATATTTTGTTCATAATAAATAACTCTATTTAACCATAAAGTCAATTATAAATTCCATCCATTATCTGAACCAAGTATATAATTGTCAGTATCTTCTAATCGATTATATATTTTTCTTTCTTTCTCATTCTCTTTTGGCAAAGTTATTGAACATTTCTATAGTCTTTTTAGGATTAATCTTTAGTTGTGGTTTTTTTTCTTTTCTTCAATAGCTCTTGCAGCATTTTCTGAAGCTTTGAAGCATTTTTTAAGAAAACAACGACTTCATTGTCAAAATCTAGCTATTTTGAGAAATCTTTATTACATATATATTCCTTCAGCAGGCTATTTTAATGTGCATAAATATTTGGCTCATAGAACTTCTGTTAACAATTTTGAAGATAAAGCTCTACAAAACATTCATCAATGCTAAACTTTCTAGTGAGAACACTAATGCTTCTATATTTTGAAAAATAGTTTTTGAAATCTATATCTTGATGTTCCAAAGTTTCAATTATATTAAAATGCTTGAAGAATCTTTTTTTTTTTTTTTTTACAATTTATAAAGTCAAAGCATCGTGTTTATTTCATAAGTATTAATCCTTTATATAATTTCTCTTACCACTTATTTGTGATCTATTATGTTATACCAACTTTTAAATCCAGCTTGTTTATTTTTATTAATTCAAGTGCAAAGTTCTGTATAAGCACGATCTTGAATAAAACCGGTAGAAGACAGATATGTTTGAAATTTCTGAAATTTTATTTTTACTTTTCTTAAATATCAATGTTTTTCAATCGCTTGGTATATCTTTATGATTTAGATATTTACTATATTACTTTATCTATTTTTTTTTCACTGTTTTCTTGAATCATTGCCAGATTTTCTATTTTGTATAATATCGTTTGCTTATCTCATCTCTTCAATTAAAACATTAGGAGTTTAACATTTTATATTTAACCAAATTCTAATATGCAATTTTTATAAGTAAGTTATTTTTAAATATCTTCTTAGCTTTTCTTTTTTTACCACGGCCTTGTATCAGTAAAAATTGTACTAGTTTGAATGAGTTTTTTTAAATAAAAAAAAAACAAAACAATTTATCTCTATCTCATTATTTAGTGATATAACAGTTATCTTTAGACATTTATGGAGTCTATTAAGATTTTTAAATAATTTGCAATTTCTAATTTTAATTTAATGGAATATTTTTGAAGGGTATCAATAGTTGCATATATTGTTTTTTTATGAGTTTTATTGGTGGGTAAAAATCTATATTTTAAGGAACAACTAATGATGATAATAAGTATTTCATATTTTTATTTGCACTAAATATTTAAAGTTATTATCGTTTGTAAAAAAAAAAAAAGTGGTCTATTACCAGATAGGTATTGGTTGTTTTTGGTTTTTTTTTTAAACATTGTCTTAATTAAATAAATTTTTAAAAATAATCTTTCTTCGATAAACAAATTCAATTTTTTTACTTTAATTCATTAAAAAACACTAGCTACAACCAAATAGTTAGGATGTAATTAATTGATATAATAAAAAGTGACGACGTTTAAAATTAATTCTTTCTAAATCTGCACAAATCATTCTTGTCATATTTGTTATCTTTTTTTTCTTTCGACAAGATTCAAATTACTTAGCTCCTGGTTATAACCTGTAAAAATATATGACAAATGGAAAAGTGATTCTGTGATTATAATGGTGACAATTTTTAGAATTTAAATTACATAAGTATATATTACTTACTAGTATGCATATAACATTGTCATAGTTTTTAATAGTCCAGTATAGAGTAAACACTTGTCTAATACTTTCCTACAATTAGTTATTATAAACTTTTCTTTTTGATCTCATAAGCCTATTGCAAATTAGATTATTTTCATTTTTTCTTTTGACAATTAATCAAAATTATACTGGTTCATAAATTATTATTTTTATTCTTTCCACACGCTAGCTAATATCTATATAAGTTTTTTTTTTTTAATTTTACAATAAAATCATTAAGATCCATTTTGCTATAAAAAAAAAATTTCCAAATATCTTTTAGAATTTTTTATATATTGCAAGTAACCAGGTTGGTGTATGTCCCAATATTTAAAAAAAATAAAGAAGTTTGTTGGTCTTGGTTAATTTTTATTTCACTTGATCTATGGATAATGGAGGTGTTGAAGTATTAATATTGACCAGGTAACTATGGCAGCTATAGTATTCAAACAACATTCTTATTTATTATTAACATTTAGCATCAATTTATAAATCTGTTGTGATTAATCTCAGAAAAAAATATACAAACAAGTGAATAAATAAATAGATTTTGAAAATAGTTAAATGACTGAAAAAAAATCACTTGAAGAGAATCAATATTATTATTACGTAATACACATTTCAATTTCTATTATTTCAATCACCATAGCAACACCTATTATAAAATTAAATGTTTTATGTTTAATATATATTTGTCCATAAATTAGTTATAAAAAATTGGTATAAAAAACATAAGTAAAAATATTTATATCCATTAAAATGTATTAAAATTATAATAGGAATTCTTTATTTTGATTTAAAATGGAAATATAATATTGAACTTATAAAACAGGATTTCATTTTCACTGTATCCATTTTTTTTTTTTAAATTCCCATTTCACTTACTAATTGAAGGCAAAATTTTCTTGAACAAATTTTTCATCGAGTAAAATTTGAGCAATTTCCAACAGTTGTTGTGACAGCAGTAACATCATCAATAGTATCTTATAAATAGAAGGGAGATGCTATGGTTTGAATCCTTACAATTTTATTTTTGCCAGCACAGACATATTCAGATCTGACTTTGAAAACTTATTAAATTTTATTATTTAGGTGATTAATCTATAAAACTATGGAAGAATAAAAATTTTAACTATATGCTCATCCACCAGATCAGTCTTTCCCACAATTTCAAATACACTTATTGGAAAATATATAACCTGTTTTTATCTAAACCCTGGCAATAATTACCCCCTCCCATGTTTGGCATTAACAACCATTGCTTCTCTTCCAATTTAAAAAATGCACACTAGAATCAAAGTTTTTTGATTGCCTTATTAGACTTAACTTGGACATGCTTCCAACATCATCTATACAAAAATATTGACCCATTCTGTGTGGGCTATGCATGAAGCCAAGGAAACTCAACAACAACTTCTCAATGATTCCCAAATAGTAAATTCTACATGGCAAACTATGTTAAATGCATACAGGTTGACCATTACTTCTGCCCACCATGTACTTTTGTCCTACCAAAGATTAAACATCCCTGCAATGCATGCACCCACATTTACTCTGTTTGCCTTTTGGTGCACCCATTGCACTTCCTTGTTAAGCAACAACACCAGAAGGCATCCTTCCACCTTTATCAATAAATTATGCCAGCTAAAAAATGGGATAACAATTTAGCTCCCTGGACATTTTTGAAGCCACCTGGTCACTCATTAGAAAGCAGCCCAACCTATTAGTTGTCACAACCACAGTAGGCAGTAATAATAACTTTCTCAGACAATATCATCTGCTTCATAATACAACTAGCTAGATGAAAAAATATTTTCCAAATATTCTCATTACAATGGTTCAACATTACAGAAAACTATCTAACCAAACCAGACAAGTTCAAGGCAAATGAACTTTAATTCAAAGGTTCTGAACATTTCTTTTTTTATATATCTAATGCTACATTGTACAAAATATTTTCCAAGATTTAAAATGGCTAATTAGGATGACCTGAATAAAATGAATGATATGAATATGGATGAATATGATGCCAATGAGCCTTTGTAAAACATTTGAACAAAAGAAGAAGTGGAAGAGATAAGTTGCAGATTTAATGAGACCAGACAAAAAAGTTGTTTACTTCATTTAAGAGATTTTTTTCAAATAAGTCAGTTATATTGGCAGTGACAATCTCTACAAATTTCCTAGGGAAATATTGTATAAAGAGTTATCAAGAAACAGAATGTGGAGCTCCATATCAACCATAAGAGAACATACCAATTTAATGTATTTGGTGGTAGAATTCTTTTAGTAACAAGCAATGCACAGATTTTCAAAAAAAAAATTAAAACTTTGGGAAATTATGCACTTGTGGTAGTAGATAAAGAAATGCAAAATTATCACACTAGTATTATTAAAAATACCTATTTTGGGCATAATATCCATGATTTCACAAAACTAATGAGACCATTTGCATAGCCAATATATATGAAGCCAATATATTGCTCAGACACACCTGCACTGATTATTTCAATCAGTTCTTTTATTTAAGATCAAGATCAGTGAAGACATAAGACTTAAAGACATCCCAAGCATAGTAATGAATCAGAAAGCAATACTGACCATACAAATTAAAGGATTTGGACCACAATATTTTGTGTGTAACAGTAGAGAACACCTGGCAATAGACTGCAGAATAAAGCACTACAGTAATAAGCAGTCAGCAGCTAAAACATAAAAAATATTAAATTTAAAATGCACAACAGAGCAAGGGGAAGGTCAAGCAAGCATATATAAGAAGGTGGAAAATACCAAATACTAGAGACCATCCAAGAAAGAGATGGCATGCAGAAAAATAAAAAAGAATGGGCAGAAAGAGAGCTTCCAGATGAAGAATATACAATGGAAAAAACTGAAAATCAATCAAGGGCAGATAAGAAGAGGAAACTCAGCAAACATCAAGAGAGTAGCCAAGAGATAAATAACTTGCAAAAAATAATAAAGAACTAGCTGATATACAAAAAATAGGAAGCAAAGTATCCTGAAAGTTTCAAATAACTCAGTACAATCCCAGATGTTTGAGAAAAAGAAACCAGCCAATGAAAAAGAAGATAAAAAGAACTGAAGCAAAAGCAAACAGATATAACTTGATCAACAAAATCAGCTAGATATAAACAAATCAAGATAACAATCAAAGACTGAAATCTGAGATTGTAATTAAAGATACACTTGATGAACACTGAAGATCAAAAATAGATAAAAATAATAATAATAATAATAAATGCATAAAAATAGACCAACCAGATAAAAAATAAACAAATGAAGGGGTGAAAAATAAATCAAAAACAAATAAAAAGCTAAAACACATCAATCGCATGGAAGGTGATCGAAAGCTAGATGGCTTAAAAGCAGAAAATAATAAACTGGATGACATACAAGAAAATAATAACTGTAGTAAGATAAAAATTGCAGACCAGGTAGTGTCAGCTCAGCTGTGTGAGTGAGAGAAATTAAGCAATAAAAAAGAGGATAAAAAAATTGGAGCAAAGGCAAATCAGCTAAAAATTGACCAACAAAATCAGTCAGAGAGAGCAAATCATGATTGCAACAAAATAGTGGCAATTGAAACTAAAATTGAACACATGATTGATGTACATAAAAGATGGAGAATAGCAACCAAAGTTTTACCACTTCCAACAATAATGAACAAAACCTCAACTGAAGTGATGGAAGCTATCACTTCGGATCTGCCTACACACACTAAACATAGGTGCAAATCAGCCAACCAGCAAAAAAGGATAGAAAATTTAAAAAGGTGGGAATTGAACAAGAGAGCTCTCATGGTGAGTTGAGAATATATGGCTGGGTTGTGGCAGTGGATGAAGAGAGTAGGCTAGTGTTTCAGGATGCTGTGGAAATGGAAGGAGGCAAAAACCAAGATATCAGTGCATTAGCTCAAACAAGATTATTAATGAGACTTTAAATTGTTGTGATAAATGTGAGACAACTTAATTCAATCAATAAAATTTCAAAGTTAGACATGTGTGTGATCAGATGGATCAACAATATGAGATGGTTTGGAGAGTTGAGGGTCATGTGAAAGTCTGAATTCAAATCCCTTATATATTACATTATATGTGCAGGTGTATGTGCCTGTACGGTGTATTAAAGTTAGACATTGGATAAATCAAATCTGATTGCATGACAAAAAATATTTGTATACCCTTAAAATGGCTTTTTTCTGATATAACATGAGATATAAAAATTAAAGAACCATGATTGACATGAATCTCCTATTTGTTAAGAATTAAAAAAAGATGATCAAGACCAAACTCCTATTTGATAATAATATATTGAATTGACACCTATTTCCAAAGAGGATAGAATCAATTACAAATACCTATATAGATATATACTTTTAATAAAATAGTATGGTAACATGAGAAATTGAACTGTCATAGAATATGAGTAATAGAATTAAACATGTATCTTACTACAATTAATTGGCATTGTAATACTATGTAACTAGAAAAATCAATAAAGTTTATTATTGTTAAGTAGTAGTAGTAGTAGTAGTAGTAGTAGTAGTTGTAGTAGTAGTAGTAGTAGTAGTAGTAGTAGTAGTAGTAGTAGTAGTGGTGGTGGTGGTGATGATGATGATGATGCAGCCCTGCTGTTAATAAGTAGAAACAAACTTTTAGAAACTCTTGAATGTACTTGATAAAAGGCAAACAAAATCTACTTAATAGTTAAAAAATCGTATAATTATGAAAAGTGTAAACAATTCGATTGTAAGAAAGAAAAGCCCTGTCAACAAAGTGAGTTTTTAAAAATATTTTTGTCGTTAAAAAAAATCTAGTCATCTAAGAAAATGGTGTTTGAAGAAAACAACTGCTTAATTAGTAAGAGAGATGCCAATATAAATGAAAAAAGTTGCAGAAACCAGTATGGCTAAAAAGTAATATGCAAATATTGCTGCAATTAAACTGCAAAAAGCAGTATTAGAAATATTATACAAGCAAACTCTCATAAAACACAATAAGAAAACTCAAAGAAAAATGGAGAGTGAGAACAAATAGGCAGATTTAGGAGAGCTAATTCAACAGACATCTTTGAACTAAATATAGAAAATGAAGATGAAAAAAACATAACAAAATAAACAGAAGATAACTGGACAGAAGAAGAAATACAAAAAATCAACATCCAGTTTAATAACATGATACCAAATAAGCTATATAAATCTTTTAAAAAATTAGTGTCTGATAGATCATTATTGCTCACTATTACAGACAGAAATTTAACTTTATATAAATTTCAGAGAGAGTTATTGTATCAAAAACTAACATTAAAAACTTGTTGGACTCAATCTCAGTGATAGGTGAGCATACAAACCCAAGATACATTGCTATACAATTTTTCAATGAAAACCAAAAAAACTAGGTTTATATCGCAGATAAAGACGATGGGTGTATATGTATTGATTATTGTAGATGAAAATCTGCAAGATTATTGTTCAGGAATCATAAAGAATACATATTTTGGGTATAGCTTTAGTGATTTCAAAAGTATAGTCCAACCATTTGAACAAGGTCTTTATATTAAACAGATCTTGTGCAATGATAATCCACACTTGTTTACATAAACAGTTATCACTTTAAGATAAAGCTGTACCAGCATATTAAGCCGAAAGAAATTCCCAGGCAAATTATAGATCAGGGAGTGGTTTAAAGGCATAAAGCCACAATGTTTTGGCTGTGGAGAAATAAATCATTTAATTATAGACTGTCCAAGGAATAAAAATATTAATAATAATAAAGGATTTGGTATATCAGAAGAAAGACTTGAAAGGAGAACAAGAAGTAAACAGAGGGATACAAAACAAATACTGACTTCAAACATGGTAACTCAGGAATGCAAAAAGGAAAGAAATTCTATATAACAATCACATATAAATACAGATAATCAAGAAAGTGAAAGTTTAAATATAATTAATGACAGAAGCAATATTAGTTAGATTCCAGATTTATTGTTCAGACAGAAGAAAAAAGATTGCCTTAAGATAAATAATACAAAAATAAAAGGAAAAAAGAAATGATATACAAATGCATGTGGATAAAGCTTTAGAAAAAGATATAGAAGAATACATATGGAAAGAAAATGTAGAGGCGAAGCAGTATTATAAAGAGAATATGAATTTGGATAAAGAACTGGAATTAAGTAAAGAACTAAGAACAATACATATATTGAGATTACTCAGATAATAATGCCAAATATGCCACAAGTTGCTAAGGGTAATATTGAGCAAAAGAGAAAACCAGCAAGGCCCTCAAAAAACAGGGAAAAGGCAAAATTGGGAGAGCTTATGTTTCATGACACAGAAGAATGGCACCAAATGGGGAGCTGCACTGATGTTGAATTTGAATGGGAGTTTAAAGATGCCCAAGATTTACAATAGAGAGATAGCCAAAGATAAGTGTAGTTAGAGATAAAGTGAATCAAAGAAATTCAAAGGAAAAAGTAAAATTATATAAATGAGAATTAAAATTGCTTCTTTTAATATACGGGGTTTGAATGCAAGAGAAAAAATATTTAAGTTGAAACAATGGATCAGGGAAACAAAACCTCATATAATGGGTTTGCTTGAAACCAAAATCTATGTGGGGTCACAGACTAAAATGATAAATTATTGTGTTGTCATATTTGGACTGTTAATCTAGGCAGGAATGGACAATCCAGGATATCAAGATCAAATTTATGTAGACAAGAACTATGATTTAAGCTCCTGTAAATCTAGAAAGAACTCTAACAAAATTGAACAATGTAAATGTAAAAAGTTTGTAATAGGCTTGTAGCAGTAGATTTGTTTTGTAATTGTAACCGTTGTATTATTTTGAGTCAATAAAAAGACTTTTGAAACATTCTCATAATAATAATAATAATAATAATAATAATAATAATAATAATAATAATAATAATAATAATAATAATAATAATAATAATAATAATAATAATAATAATAATAATAATAATAATAATAATAATAATAATAATAATAATAATAATAATAATAATAATAATAATAATAATAATAATAATAATAATAATAATAATAATAATAATAATAATAATAATAATAATAATAATAATAATAATAATAATAATAATAATAACTAATGCCCTCAATACAGGAATATTTATATACCACTTCACAATCTTTAAAATAGTATATATAGATGCAAATCTCTTAATAACTACATTTAACAACAAAAATTTCTCAATAAATATTATATTTGTATACATACTACCAGGGCCAACGCTAATTAACAGGATAATAGCAACAATTAACTCAACATTCTCAAACAATCCCTACCCAACAATTCTTACGGAAAGACTTCAACATGAGTTATAAAAAATTTGTTATAAAATGGATATACCTGTTAACAATTCCACTCATGAGTTTTCTACCACCCAACTCTATATATTTTTATAACAATAGGCATGGAACACTAATAGATCTAATGTTCTATTTCTCCCATACTACATCACACAATAGAGTTAAGCCTTTCATCATCATATTTTTCAGACCATACAGCACAAATAATAAATCTACATATAAACACATCACAACCCAATAAATAATATACAAAAAACAATCAGGATTCTATTACCAGACAACACTATGGAGTCACTCTTCTCCTAAATTTATATAATGATAAAATAAATCAATTAGAACTAGACCCAATATTGAAATACATAACTTACACAAACACACACTCCTTTAATATAAACTGTATTACACAGGACACACACTCCTCAAGAATAATCACATTAGCAGATGAAATACATAAAAGAATCAGTATCTCTAAACCAGTTCAACATAACAATACAAACATAATGAAACTCACTCAACTCTATAAACAGACTTGCAACAAGTTAAACCAATATCTAAACATAAAAAAAGAAAAAAAATTGCCTAGCAGAGCCACACATATAGACACACAGGTACATTAGGTGGACTTTGGGATATCCATCCACAAAGTTCCAATGGCACTAGAATCAGAAAATAAAACTCCAGCAGGATTTAGCATGGTGGTGCCTATATATAATTACCTCAAAACAAAACTAAACAATCATCCACAATTTACACTCTCAGAAGATTTTTTTGGAAAAACCGAAGATGAAAGGCCATTCAAAATTTAAAGATTTTAAAGTAATTTTAGCATCAATCCCTGCCACATGTCTTCCAGGATCTCCAGGTATTCCACAATTCATACTTGCATACCTTAGGCAATTTGCGAACACATACCTATTCCAACTAGCAAATCACATATCACAATTACCAACTTAAGACCTATCTCAATGAAGCCTTTATGAATTAAAAATCTTAGAAAAAGTAATAAAGGTGAAGATTGAACCATACATGTTGCCAAAAATATCACAACATCAATATGCAAAAAAAGGTTCATCCACAGATCAGGCAGCACTAATCTTTAAAACTATAATTAACTCAGTTATTAAGAAAAAATGCTCCAATTGCTGTACAACTAGATTTTGAGAGTGCACTTGACTTAGTACCAATAAAAATATTACTAAACCACTTAAAACAAACATGATCAATATTATACCCAATAACCAATCTACTCTTAAACAGAGAAATACATATAACCCTTAATGGAAAATCCTCATTATCCTTCTATCTCACTTAATCAATACTACAAGCTTCACCACTGAGTGCACTACTCTTCACTTTCTACATAAACCCTTTATTAGAAGAAATTGAAAAAAAAGTACAAGGACTAATAATACCAAATACCAAAAGGTACATTCCTTTCATAGCTTATATGGATGATATTACTATATTTTTAAAATCAAAAAAGCAATTTCAAGCACTACAAAAAATCATAGAAAATTATACAGAAAGATTCAAACTAAAAATAAATCTTAATAAATCAGCTACTTGGACAATTTTTACAGGAAAAATAAACAAACAAATTTATCAAGGAAGGCCCAGTAGTTTTCTAGGTTTTCCATTTTATCTTGAAATGAATTAGATGAGAACAAAAATACAGAATAAACTCAGAGATGAAGCAGAAAAACTCACAGATTCATTATCCAGATTCTATCTATCAATATACACAAAAATATCACTATTCAATCAATTCATAATATTAAAAATCAACTACTACTTACTAATAATTAGTTTCACAAAACCATTTATAATCTCAATCAACTCATTATGCAATAAACTACTATAGAACAGAAAAGTAGTAGCCATCTCAATAAAACAATGTAACCAATCAATAAAATGGAATGGTCTTGGATTTCACTCAATATTCTTGTTTTGGATACAAAAAACAATAAATCTTTTAATAGCCATAATTAAAAGGTTTGCCAATATTGAATCAATAATAGAAATCACACCCACAGATTGCCCATCACTCACAAAGAATTATATCTTTATGCTATTTGAAAACATTAAAAACAAGATAACGCTTAAAAGCCCAATAGAATATACATATTGGCATATACACAATCTAATAGCCTAAAGACAACCTAAAAATAATCAGATAATGTTCTAGGAATAAATAATAACCAATTATTTAAAAAATTTAGAAAATGGTACCTAGAGCCAAAATTTTATGATTTCATCATTAAAATCAACTTAAAAATATTACTGACAACTCACTTTATAAGATACAGAATATTCTACCTAAATATAGAATCCTCTATGTATGCTGTGTCACAGGGATGATGAAACACAGGACTATTTCATGTATAACTGTTCTGGACTTGGAAAAGTAAGGCAAATGGTGATTGGATAATATAGATAAAATGGAACCAAAATAGATGAGATACTACAAACTTTCAAAATAAATATACTATCAATTATAAGGGCAGCCACATTCATCTTGTATGCATTCTGGTGCACAAGATGCACTTTTACCCTAGAAAAGAATACAAGAACACACCCTAACATCTATAAAAACAATTTACAAAAAATAAAGAAAAGAGACAACCTTCTGGCACCACCCAAAATCTTTACAGCAATGTGATTTCTTTTTAAAATACAAGCCACATTATAATAAAGACCATAACAAACAATACAAAAACAACATAAGCAAGAAGCAATAAGATGAAACATTGAAATTCAGAAGTGAAAAACAAGGCAAACAAGGATAAATAAAATACAAAGAGGCTTTTGGAAAAATACAAACTGTGTAATAAAATAACAATGTAACACTATGTATAACCTCCAACCAATGTAACCAATTGATGTTAATAGTTTCCTTTGAAACATACTACTACTACTAGTAGTAGTAGTACTACAGTACTACCACTACTACTATTACTACTACTGCTAATACTACCACTACTACTACTGCTGCTACTGCTACTACTACTGCTACTACTACTCCTGCTACTGCTACTACTACTACTACTACTACTGCTACTGCTGCTGCTGTTACTAGTAGTAGTAGTAGTAGTAGTACTGCTGCTGCTTCTGCTGCTGCTGCTACTACTACTACTATTACTACTACTACTACTACTAATAATAATAATAATAATAATAATAATAATAATATTAATAATAATAATAATAATAATAACAACAACAACAAAAACGTTCCCTTGGTCACTTATAAGACAATAATCAAATTTTTAATCTGTCAATGTTTTTTTCATTTTTCAAATTAAGCACCTTAAAAAATGGCTGACAATAATTCACACAAATGCAAAAGCTGAACAAAAACAAACTCACATAGAGGTTTAATATAACTAATCAAGGTAGAAAGCCAAAAATCTTCAAAGCCTAGTATTAGTGTACTCAAAAAGAGAATGCAAGAAGATGGACGTCACAAAAGCAAATGATTGATATATGATAATAAAACATACACAACGTTGCCAACAGGATCATATGCAAGATCACAAAAACTGATATCTGCAATTATAATCATATATATGAATAAAAATATGTACCATGTACATGTGTATTAGTTATAACCAAACATACAAAATAATACAACTTTGAGAAACATTTAATCAAACTAATAAACTAACAAATCTTAACTAAAGCCATATAAATTTTATAATACAAGTTTTCACAGAGACTCCATCTTTCATCCAGTTTGTACTTACAAAGATTCATGAAATATGAATTTAGATTCAGTAAACACAATCTTTAATGTAACCTTGTTTTTTTAGTCCGAATAAATTTTCTTTTTAAAACATAACAACAATAATAATGACAATGATGGTGACAACAATAACCACCCCTTGGTCACTTATAAAACAACAATTAAAATCTCTAATGAATCAATGTTTTGTCATTTTTCAAATCAAGCACCTTAAAAATGATTGACATAAATCTTCACAAATGTAAAGGATGAACAAAAACATACTCAAATAGTGGTTTAACACAGCTAATCAAAATAGCAAGCCTGGAATCTTCAAAGCCTAGTATTACTGTATTCAAAAAGAGAATTCATGAAGTTGGACATCACAAAAACAAATATTTAATATACAATAATAAACATACACAACACTGCCATCAGGATCAAATGCCAGCTCACAAAAACCAATATTTGAAGGCTGTCAAAGTGTTCTACAACATATATGCCTAAAGTAATGCCAACTTTGAAAAACAATTTAAATCAAACCAATGGACTAACAAATCCTAACTAAAACCATGAAAATTTTGTAATATAAGCTTTCATAGACAATCCATCTTTCACCCAGTTTATATGTGTAAAGACTCATGAAATATGTATTTAGACACAATTCACACGAACACCAATGTAAGCACATGAATATGGAAAATACTAATGTAACCTTGTTTTTTTAGCCTGAATAATTTTTTTTTGAAACATCATTATCATCATCATAATAATAATAACAATAACAACAACAACTATAACCAGAGTATATGTCAAAATGTACTATTATTATAACAAATATATTTGAGTAGAAGTTGCAGTTATTTAAAATATTTATTTTTTTTGTAAATACTCTTGTTGTATACGTGTAGATTTGTGTTTAATAAAGATTTCATTTAAATCAAATAATTATAATTAAACACAAACCGATAACATCTTTATGTAATGAAAAAAACTCCAACTTAAACTATGAAGTCAGATATTAGTTTGATGATTCTCATACTGAGAAATTCGGGTTCCTATTTGACAGATAAATATTTTTAAAATATTTTCTACCAGCACAATATCATTTGATTCTTTCAACTCATTGCCTCAAACAAGAGCAGTTATTCTCCCTCTGGACTATTTCCATCTATTGTAAGCTTAAGTGATCAGTGATTACCGATTAATAAGGCAGTTTAATTAATTCTCATTCTTCTTAATAAAATCAACATATTTAAAAATTAGTCTGAGTATTGGATTAGTTAAATTGTATCACAATCTTGCAACAACTAATTACTCAAACTCATATATGTATATAAATGAGTTTTAAAAGAATAATTATAATGTATTGATTATAGGTGATATAAATAAGCATATTATCCAATTGATAAAGTGGAGAGTATAAATGAATCATTACTAAAAACAATGTACCATAAAAGAATTGATAAAGTGAAATATGGAATGAGGAATTTACACGGTGGAGATAGAATCTGAATTTGATGAATACTGTTGATTATATGTTGTTAGACAAAGACAAACTAGATAAGATAAAAATAATTCGTATTTGATGAAAAAAAAAAACAGACAATAATAATGATCGTAATTTTATGTTAGTAGAATTAGAGATTTATGAAAGAGTAATTAATAAAATTTATAGAAAGATTAAAATGGATGGGACATAAACAACAGGGTTAAATTCAATAAGTTAAATAGTACTTTGAAAGTATTTATGAAAGGTGTTGATTTTAAATGTTATAAAGGATAAATGGATATGATGAAGAAGATTGTAAATGAGTGTTTATTTAGCACCAATAGAAATAATAAGAGAATTTGAAGAAAAACTGTAGACTGTGTAAAATAGAGAAACCAAGGCATGTAGGTGTTACAAGAAGAATTTTAAAAAGCAAATAGAAAAAAAGAATAAGCATTAGAGGAGATAGCTTCCTTAAAAATGCATAATTAGAATAAAGTTAATATGAAAATGAATATGAACTTAATGAAAAGTAAATAAAGAAAGTCAGTAATATGAATAGAGATGATTGTGAAAAGTTTTAGAAATATAAAAAAAATAAAAAAAGGTGTTATATATTATTAAATACATAAAAAAGCAAGGGGGAGAACTTGGAATAATACTTAATAAGTTTGTAATAAAAACTATGGGTGAAAAAAGTATTAGTAGGTAAATGTGCATTAATGAAATTAATTTATGTAAAGTATGTGGATAGAGTGGGATGAAAAATTGAACAAAGAAATAAAATAAGAAAAGAGATAGCAACAGTATTAGAGAGTATAGCAGTAGCTAGTAATGTAAATTATATGCAAGCTTTAGTTTAAAACAAAGTTTAATAACATTTTGTTGATAATTAGATTTCAATGAATGGAAGTGGGAGTTAGATTATTATACTAAAGGGGGGGGGGATTTTGATTGTAAATCGTCTAAGACGAATACTAATGACTTTTATAGTTTATAAATTATTTATACATATTTTACTGAATAAAGTTAGGATCAGAATGGATTTTAATCATGGAGAAGAGTAGAAGATAATTTATTGATTGTATTTCAGTAGATTGAAATGTCAAGTTTTACTATGAAAATAAACCGTTAATTTATTGCATTTTTAGATATAGAAAAGGCTTACAATAAGATGAATAGAAATAAATTGTGGAGAAGTCTTGAATTTAAGGAAATAGATAAAATTGTTAATAATTATTGAAAATTATTATAATGTCTATTTTTATAAGTATCTATCAGTGAAAGTTAAATATTAAATTGTATTAATATAAGGGGATTTAGTATTACTTTTATTTATAAGAGAATTGAATATTGAGATAAAAATATTATAGATAAAAATACTGAATTCTTAGGGATGATAAGACATTTTTAGCAATAAGTGTAGAAGATATAAAATTGTTATTAAAGAATTACAGAAAAGCAGGAAGTTCATTGAAGAAAATCTAAAGTCTTAGTATTGAATGGAAAGAGAGAGAAACTAAAAGATAAAAAATGGAACATATTTGTCATGAAGAAGTGGAGAGATATAAGTATTTATGTATTTATTAATAATAATAAAAAACAAGTATAAAGATAGTTTGGAATTTGAATTGAGAAAAAAAATAAAATTGATTGAAAATATGACATATTTTTCATGTAATAAATATCGAGTATATAAAATTATTTGAAAATTCTCTGCTTTCTGGAAATGACGTATTTTGTATTGACCAGATACTTCAGAAATTTTAAAACAGAATATAAAAAGAAAGTAAGCAGATATGCAGATGTGCTGTTCAAGAGGAAGTGGGGTAGACTTTTTTTAAAGTTTGGAAAATTATATTATAGATATATTAAATAACCTCCACACCATCAACATTCTTTTGAAATCATATAAATAAAGACATAATAAATTATATATTATCCCAAGATGCATTATATGAATGGAAAAAAGTTTAATAAAAACAGTGTTTAATTGGAATCTGTAAAAAAAAATAGGATAAATGTATAGAAAATGTTTTACAGATATATTTTTATTAGGAGTGAAAAGGAGAATAGAGAAAAAATGATGAATGACAATATTAAACAGAGCTTACTATTATTTGATGCATAGGCAGGAGTTCTAGATATTGAGAAAGAGGGAAAAAATGAAATAAGGATTTGGAGTGTAAATGTTCTTTATGTGAGCATGGAAAGAGAGTACTGAATAATTATTTTTGAAGTGTAAGACGTTGAAAATGAATGAGAAGTTATGTGTTAAGTAGTAGTTATTTGAGAGTAAAAAGAATGAAAAAGATAGAGACTTTATGATTTTTTTTGTTAAAAGTGTTTATAACGAAATGGGAAAATATGAGAAGAAAATATAGTCTAATGAAATTGTCTAAACAGCTTTTATTAAACTGGGATATGAGGGGGGGGTGAACTAAACTAAAAAAATAATTGCGTTATAAACTAAAAATTAAATAAATAAATATATTCAGTATGCAAGAGTTTTCGAGAGAAAAACTAACTTAGCTAATAGATCTTCTGGGCATATAGCCTGTGCTTAAAACCTTTTGACTTCATTTTAAAAAAGAAGCCATTTTGCATTACATTATATTATTAAATATACAATATGGTAAAACATTATCTATTAAGTAGAAAATAAAATCCAATAGTAAATATTTGATTAGACTTTAATTTAAAGGCACATGATCAGATTGAAATAGATGTTCTAATTTATTAAAAATATATATAATGCCTTAAAAAATGGTGGGAAAAGAAACATAAAAAGATCATGAAGTGATTAAATAAATCAACAGAACAATTAATTGTTTTTAAGCAATCTGAAAAAGCAAGCAGATGATATGTCATTATAGCAAAAATATCTCTTATGATTGCCAGAAATTGATGACAACTTTAACACCTAATAATTATCAGTAATTATTAAAAAGTTATGTCTGCTTTCAGTAGCCCATTGAGAAACTATACTTAATTGATTTGTATAAGATATAAAATTCATTCTCTGAATACTCCAATAAATGATAATAAGATGGAAGAGTATCTTATCTGATTGAGAAGATTTCCTTGCTAGATTAAAATATGTACCTTGCTTCTATTAGTTTGAATAATGTCTATAAAGTTGGTAATGCTAAAACCAATGAACCTCATAATGTTTTAGTTAGCTTCTTTCAAGCCATTGGTGCTTTATATTTATGACATTTTTTTTTATTTTGTCACAAATACTCTGTGAAAGTTTTCTATATAATGTAAAAAGACCATGATGTATGTTGACAACAGCAAAATAAATAAGGTATGCTCTCTTTATGAAATCAGAAATAGATTTTTTACTTTATTTGAAAAGATTCTCACACAAACATAGCAAAACATTTTAGATCTACACATGTACAATATTGTTAAATTATACTGATAGTAGTGTCTTTGCAAAATGAATATCATAAATGAATTTTAATTATTGAGACCTAATTACAATGGAAGTGTTCTAAGAGTAGTGTAGGGCAACTGATAAATTACACTAAAATGTTTTATATTATATATAACTCAAAATCTAAATAAGTTATGCTACCTCTATAAAAATAGAACTGATAGAATCAAAATAGTACAATATTTTTTAATCAATGATCCAAATATGCACTTATAGATTTAATTTTACACAGCATCAAATTAATAATAAAAATTTGTTGGAATTTACTGGATTGTATTACATATATAAACATTTTTAAAGCAAGAGAATTAATTACTAAAAATTTGTTCACAATTTCTTCTTAATATTTTAATATATTGTCATAAAATAATAACTAAAATTAAAATATACTTGATAAAAATAATTCTTGAAGTTGTATGTCATTGTGTAGTGATGAGTGCATTTTTTTTACACATCCATGGCCCAGAATAAAGTCTATTCCAGGTGTACCTTGAAATTTTATCTGACCACTAACAGAAGCAAACTCAATCATTTAATAGTTGTTGATAATATGTCTCTACCTATTTTTTTTAGAAAATAAAGCTTGCAGGAGAATTTGCTTTTGTCTAATGACTGATTATGCACTGATTATAAAAATACGATCAGTGGTAATATTTGACCTTCTTTGAGATTCGTTACTAGGGTAGTTATTTCCGACTGCTTTTACTTTAAAAACAGTTATTATTTTACATTTATTTTTAAATACATCTTGTAAGTAGTGAATAACATAATATGTCAAAATTTTTAATGCTCAATTATTTGCTTATCATTATTAAAAATTAAAATTAAAATTATTTATTTACTCAATTTTTTTTCTCATACGTCTTTCAAAAAAAAATAGAGAATAGGTAGTTGTCCATTTGATTATGTTTGATAAATTAATATTTTGAAACTGTTTTAAATAATTTAAAATATTAAAAACTCTGCAACCGGAGATGTAAATCCTATCATGAATTTTTAAAAGATTGGATTATTGCAATTAGCATCTTGTATAACTTTTTATCTTTTTGAGAACATGTCAAATTATTATAATCCACTTTTAGACATAATTTGATTCTTTTCAGAACAAATCAAGATTTTCTGCACGTGAGTTGGGTACTGTTCAGAGATCTCATGCCTAAGTTTGTTCTCCATTTTTTATCATCTTTATCAATTTTCCTTAGTCAAATTTTAAGCTAAGTCAAATCAAATATTTTTTTAGCAATTACTAGAAGTAATACAAAAGTTAATTACGTCTTTATAAAATATTAGAAAGGCAAAAAGAAAAGCTATGCAAATTAAATGTAAATCTATTAATTTTATTTATACATTACAGTAATCTCATTGGTGCTAATGTCAATTTTTAAAAATAATAATAATAATAAATGTACGGTTAATTGTTTAGAAAATCATCCAAAGTTGAACGCCAGAATCGGTTGTATGTTGAGAGTAAAAATTCCTGGAGCTCAAAGCATTTCATCATTTTGGAGATAAAATACCCAATCTTCCCCTTAAAAGTTATAACCATTCCATAATTTTTTTTAATAAATTTTAAAAATGAATAAACAATTTTTCATTTTTAAAATATCACTGAAGTTTAATTTAATGTATACATGTGAATTGTGTGAAAATGCTTATGGATCAGAAAAAATGTTATTGCTTCTAGATCCTTCTCATGCCTGGCAATCTGAGAATTCCTGACAAAGAATTTACATTAGTACTCAATATAAAAATAGACTTCATATTATTTTAATGCTCTTATTTATTGAAGTTAATATGAATTTTCAATCATTGTATGTAATTTTCTAAAATATAGGCAAATCTTACAGTAAAGAAATCTTTCAATTATTCTAGATCATTATCTATCAATTTACAAAATTCAAGGATATCCTTTTCAGTCATTATCGATCCACTACAGAATAGAGATATCTTCATATTAATTTTTATTTTATCCATCCATCTCCCTCGTTATTTCTTTTTACTCTTTTATTAATCTCTAAAATTTTCAGCTCAGCTCCATTTCAATCTTAATTGTTTCAAAAATGTCAATGATATCTATTTATTCTCTCAAAAAAGCATTGTTAGCCAAGAGGTCATCGCACCTGCCTTGCAAGCAAGTAGTTGGTTGCAGACTGGTGTGGGTTCACGTCCCGGCCGATGCTATGACATATGAAAAAAAAAGCATTTTGTTTTCCATTTGCTTTTTGAGACTTCACCATACATTTCCCCAAACTTCATTATGTAGTTTTAAATATCTATACTGCTTTTTTTGTTAAATGTCCATGTCTTAGATCTGTAAATAAGATCTGGTAAAACACATATATTAAAAACCTTCATTTTTAAACATATAAGTATAGTTATTTTTAATATTAAATTATTTTTAACAAAGTACTTCTTACAAATTTTATTTTACAATTAAACGTCATTCATTACACTTAATATTTTTTTGTAATTCATGATTATCAATCTTTATTTTACCATTAAATCTTACTTTAGAATTTTTAGTATTTATTTTTAGTTTTTTTTTTTTTTTTTATTTGTAATTCTTACAATATTTCTTGAATCTCAGAAGCATTGTTTGCAAAAATAATCACTCATCAGTTGGCCCAAACCACTATCTCGTACATATATATATGGATAATCATTTTCTACAGTTTATGCAACATGATGCAATGCACTATGGCTTCTCTTTTCTCAGAGTCGGGAATCTCTCAGCCACTATGTCCAGAAAAATCTGTTAACCACTTTACTTTCCCTTTCATCCCCCACCCTAAGTTCCCTTTCCATTCCCCACCCTAAGTTTTTTTCATATTATTCTCTATCCTGCTCCATCCCATTTTCATA